>CAUYPK010003542.1:0-44107 GCA_963574355.1 Loris lydekkerianus
GTCAGAACATTTTTCTAAAAGTTTTTGGGCAAGGGCCCCATATGCTGGTGGTGGGGGGTTAAAACCCACCCACACCAAAAAAACAAAAAAAAAAAAAAAAAAAAAAAAAAAAAAAAAAAAAAAAAAAAAAAAATCCAATCACTTTGAATAGAATACAAAGATCATTTCAGAGAGGAATAGTGAAATTCTCAATTATTTTTTATTTTTATTTTATGTATGTTGTACAGTTCCCATACTTCACAGAAAGGAATGTTCTCACGCATACACACACACACACACACACACAAAAGTACAGAGTTATCATGTAGAACTTGCCAAAGGTCGTCTTAAACCCTTGGACCCTGTGTCAGAGAAAATGATTACATTAAAGGGCAGCGGGAAAAGGCCTGGGTTCATTGTCAGCGCCACGCAGGGGACAGGTGGGTATCTACATAGACACAAACACTTGTCCACAAAAGCCCACACACATTTCAAATAAAGACCCAGAGAGAGATGAGTAGACCTTTCTTGGTTCTCAGGCCTTGGAAAAGCAAACTCCCAAGGCCTTCCTCCACTGAATAGCTCTGAGGATGCTTGTTACTCATGGTAAAAGGATAACAGGTAAGAAAACAGTTGAGAAACTGTTTTCATCTAAAATCTGACCTCACCATCTGCACCATTTATTAGTCCCCCACTTCAAAAAGTAGAAAACTGTTTATTAAAAACAGACAAAACCAAAGGGGTTTACCAAATATATATATATATATATATATATATATATATTTTTTTTTTTTTTTTTTTCCAATACATTTCCAAATTGGAGCAGGAGGTCAGGTCCAGCTCAGATTAAACATGTTATGATATAAACACAAATTCATCACTGTTACAGTCAGCAGATGATACATTCCAGAGTGTCAGGCAAGGACCGTGATTTGTGTCAGAGCAGAGATGATAAATCGCCATGGAAGACACAGCAACCAGATTCGTCGCCACCGTGTCATAGATCATGATGCACCCCAATCTTTTCCAAACGTTATTTACAGCTATCAGGGGTTGAGGACAACAAATGGATATTAATCTTTGGTCTCTCCAGGTTCGGCAGACTCAGGGTTCCTGTCTCAGAGAGTCTGCCCATGATTTCCAGCAATGCAATAAGCTCTAGTTATGTGCAGTCTGTCCAAAAGGGATCAAATATAAATATTTCCAAAAAGAAAGAGTGTTTCAAACCCCATCAATCAAAGCCTTTGAGAACTCCGTTACTGTAGCATTCTGGAAGGGATCGCTGTGTGAGAATTTGTTCCAGAAAGGAGCTACTAAAGTAAGTGAATGAGGCCGTGTGATGGGGAGAGGAGGGAGGGAGGCGGGAGGCTGGGAGGCTGGGCAGAGCTGGCCCCCAGGAAGCTGGAGCAAAGTCGCTTTGCTAACCCAGAACCCTGGCACATGAACTACAGACCTTTTCTTTAAAGCCTAATAAGGGAACTGCTATTTTATCCCTGTATACCTCTAGCTTCCCAACTGTACAAATTAAACAGATGCTCATTCCTTTGACATGCAACATATAACCTCAGGTCAGGACTATGTTCACCACTTCTCACTCCTAGACTCCCTCCCTTTTGGAGGTGCTACCCCCACTCCATCACGCACATATTAAAATGTACCCACATCCCACGTTCAACATAGAGGGTTTTTATTTTTTTCTTTTGCTATAAAAATAAATTTTAAAATTGTGATTTTTGCTTTTGAAAGTTTTTGGCTATGAATAATTTAAATCATGATTGGCAGTGGTTTCCTGGCAAGTTCTCGTGCCTCCTTAGGAATTCTTGCGAGAGAGAAAATCTATACATTGTTTTCAAGCGCAGTGTCATTTTTATTAGTACTAAACTTAGCAATTGAAGTCATCATAATGTCCCGTCTGCGAATGAAATATTTATTAATTGCAAGTTTATAGTTTTCTTTGGGGGCCAATACATTTTTCAGTTCTCACGTATTTTTATAGGCCTCTTAAAAACCTTGGGCCTAATGGCTGGAATCAGCTGTTCCAAGTCCTCAAGAATAAACGCACTGTGTATGTGTGCGTGGGGGGTGGGGAGGATTCTATTCATTAGACACTGCATCCCTATAACCTAAGTCCCCCAGCTCGCTGGATTCTCTGTAGGCCCCTCACAATAAAGCACACAAAGCTCATTTAGGTGCTCAAGAAGGCTGTCCTGCGGTGGAGGGAACATCAGGGCAGTCCATAGTCCACAGTAGAGATCTGTCACAACGATGGCTCCAAAGACTCAAAGAACAAGACAGTGCCTTTTAAGTGCTGCTCAGTTTTGATCTCCTTTCAACAGACCTTAAACCCTTGATACGATGGTTTCTTCTGACAAAGGCTCCATCTTTTCTATTTCGAGACCCAAGGCGTGCTTTTGAGTCTATGTTCTGTCTATTGGAGCAACAGTAAGTTTCCTTAGCATTTGGGGCCTGGGTACCCCCTTTCCAACATTTCTAACCATGATAGAAACTGAAGGAATGTGCAAACACCTCCTTCTCTGCTTACTTTGGGGAAGGTGTCTGGGGTGGGGGTTGCACCCTGCTTTATCTCTCTGATTTAATCTGCTTTCAAACTAGTTCAGAGCCATATAGCCTGTGATGTACATTTTAACTACCCCCTCGGTTAAAATAAGAAGGATGAGGAATTCCTTTTCCTGCCTTTTTCCCAGAGTTGCTTACACGGGTGGGGATCTTTCTCCTGTCCTGGCCTGTGGAGGTACCATCTATGATCAGCCTCCTCCTTCTTGCCTCATGCGGTTCACCTGGATTGTGACTCTGACCCTTCAGGTTTGCCCCACATCTTCCACAGGTCACAAACTACCTTTTGGCCCTGTATCACTCTACCCTCTGAGCGCCGTCCACACTCAGCCCAGTAGAAATCTCGCCTTTGCCCTCTGCATGAAAAGCCGCACTCACACCAAAGCAAGATCTCCTTTCTCAAGGCTTGGCTTTATAGTGATCAAATCACAAGCAGCATCTTAAAGGCAGCCCTCCATAATTCCTGCTATGACTGCTAAAATACTCAGGACAGCAGTTTTGTATTTTACCGTCTCTTGGTTTTTTTCCTACCTCCCCAGCTGTTCCTCGTAAATCTTTGTCTGGTTGCCACGTGCTCTCTGAGGCCCACCCAGACACCCTGTTTACAATCATCACTTCCACTCTGATCCCCCCATATTCCTGATCCTAACCTTGTCCTGTTTTTTTTTTTCCCCCTTTAAAAAATTTACCACCTTTTAATGTGTAAGGAATGTACTTCTTATAATATTGTAATGCACATTTTTAAAGTCTTCACACCAGAATATAAGCTTTACAAGAACTGGAGGTTTTGTCTGAGATGATACAAACATCCAAGACATTTCATGGCACGTAACAGACATTCAACGAATATTTGCTGAACACATAAATGAACAATAGTTCTTCCAGCCCTAAAGGTAAAGGCTTAACTAGAAACCTTTCCTAACTGGCACTGTTGATGTTAAATGCTACCATATAGTAACATATCCGAGGTGTCTCATCTAAAGCTTTAGATCCTTTAGATCCTCATCTAAAGCTTTCGGTCCTTTACTTCCTGGTTAGACTCTTAAAATACAGCCATCTCATTAGTTGCATAAACATTTCAGATGAGAGAAAAGTTATCATCCAGGCAGGGTTTAGTGATGTATAGTATAGAAATCAGGTTACCTGTGTCTCGGAACATTAATGTATTGAACAAGCCCATTGAACAAACCCCAATGGGCTTCCCACTTAATCAGAATATACCATTGTTTAATTGGGAGTCTGTGCAATACGGCAGTGTTCATGACAAATGTAACCGCAAATTTATTTTGTCAAAATGCTCTTCAATAAAGCACCTCAAATAACTTAAACATACGCCTATAAAAAAGATGTCAAACCCAAAGAGTTGAAATGTAGAAAAGCTCCATCTGGGCTCAGCGCCTGTGCTCAGCCCTTAGGGCGCCAGCCACACACACCGGGGCTGCAGGGTTCGAACCTGGTCTGTGCCTGCTGAACAACAACAACATCAAAAAATGGCCCGGCATTGTGGGGGGCACCTTTAGTCCCAGCTACTTGGGAAGCTGAGGCAAGAGAATTGCTTAAGCCCAAGAGTTGGAGGTTGCTGTGAGTGGTGATGCCACAGCACTCTACTGAGGGTGACATAGTGAGACTCTGTCTCGAAAAAGAAAGAAAAGTTCTGTCTGTTGTGCTTTGCTTTAAAAGGAAGAACTAAAATGAATATGTAGATACGTTTGGAAGCTGGGTAGAAAGAAGATGTTCTAACAATTGCACCTGTTCAGAAATGAAATGGTTGCCTTGCCTAAGGAGGGCCCTGGTCCCTGGAAGAGTTACGTGGGGGCTGAACACTGTGAAGACCGTCCCTGCAATAAGTGAAGGTTCAGACAGGGTGACATCCTTCCTGGACAGAGATTCTGTGGACTGTGCTTACAATGACTCAGTGCCATAACTCACTCTTCTTAGAGGACCAGGCACATTACCTTGGCTGGTAGATATAAACTGAGGCATGAAAAAAACAGAACAGATGACCTGAAATTTCAGAGTGAAAATTTATGAAAAGAACACCCATATTTCTGAATTCCATTTTTCCTTCACAGCAGATATAATTAGCTTTCAAAGTGAAAAGTATCAATCAAACATGAAGGGCAAGGCAGAATTGTTTTCATTTTCTTTCTACTTGGATAAAAAGAATCAGCTCCTAGCAATCAAAATGCACTTTGCAGAATCCAAAGTTAAGTTGAGATAACCTAATGAGGATGAGAAACTGGTCCAAAAGAGAGAAGGCGGGCAACAGATACAGTGAGTGCTGGAGGTGTTTTCCAAAGCAGCAGAAACTCAAAGGCTTAAAGTCTGAGCATCAGGGCGTCTGGGCATGAGCTGATTTGAAAACGTAGCTCTAGCCGGCACCAGCAGCACCACGCTTCTCAGATAGATGCTTGTAATAGTAGCTGTCCTCGGTTGCTTTTCCCATAAGCTCTTGAAGGAGTCGTGCAAAACAATTTGTTTTGAACCTATCTATAAAGCTGTACTTGTGTTCCGTTGAGTGGGTCATTGAAGGAATCTGATAAGCAATTCCAAGACAATGAAAGCTACAGTTGGAAGCCACCACTTTCCTCCCTGCTCCTGGATGAGGTGACAAGGGCTAGAAGATGCCAGGAGAACTTTGTGTCTCCCAGTTCCAAAAACTCTTAGGTCCGTGGTGGAAAACCAGTAAGTTAGGAGAAGCTGGAATCATATAGGCTTTAGTTTCAGAACTGGAAGGGGTGATCAAGTTAATCTCCATTACTCTTTACCTTCTAGATATTTTTAAGTGAGACAAAGACCCCTTTGGGTGTATTCTAATTAGGAAATTTTGAATCTTTGAGTTGTTTTTTTTTTTTAATTAAATCATAGCTGTGTACATTAATGCAGTCATGGGGTACAATGTGATGGTTTTATAGACCATTTGAAATATTTTCATCAAACTGGTTAACATAGCCTTCATGGCATTCTCTTAGTTATTGTGTTAAGACATTTATATTCTACATTTAGTAAGTTTCACATGTACCCTTGTAAGATGCATCGTAGGTGTGGTCCCACCAATCACCCTCCCTCCACCCACCCTTCCCTCTCCCTTCGCCTCCCTCTCTCCCTTCCCCATATTCTTAGGTTATAATTGGGATATAGCTTTCATATGAAAGTCATAAATTAGTTTCATAGTAGGGCTGAGTACATTGGATACTTTTTCTTTCATTAGAAACTAAATCTTGAATGCAGTGAAGGCTATGTTAATGAAAGTATTTCAAATTGTATATAAAATCAGCACATTGTACCCCATAATTGCATTAATGTACACAGCTATTATTTAATAAAAAAAAGAAAGAAAGAAAAGAAACTAAATCTTGAGATCTAGGAATAAAATGCTTTTTAAAACCAAAGATAAAAAAAACTCTAGAGTTCTGTTTACCTGACTGGTCAACTCTGTGTAAGTCTAAAGTCCACACTGAATCCAACAAAATAAAATAAAACAATCAAAAATCCTTAGAGATGTTTCCAAATGAGTTCAGAGTTTGCTCATTCGGATTTTTTTTTTTTGGCTCATTTTTAACAGCTACATAGTATTCCATTTGTGCAGAGTTATCACAGTTTGTTTAATCATTTCTCTATCGAAATAATGCTTTAATGGGTAATGTTGTACACTTACAATTTCATACATTTGCAAGTAGATCTTTAGAATAAGTTTCCAGAGATGGGACTGCTGGGTCAAAGGGTAAATGTATTTGTAATTGTGTTAGACATTGCCAAATTACCTCTGCAAGAGTTTATCATTTGACATTCCATCAGCACAGGTCAAGAGCAACTTGTTTCCACAAGCATCTCCAACAGAAAGTGCCCTTGAACAACCGGATTCTAGCCCATCTGATGAGGGAGAGAGAGTATCTCTGCATAGCTCTTATTTGCATTTCTCTTATTACATATGAGGAGTGAAGAGAAGCATCTTATCACATTTACCTCCTTCCTTTCTTTTTTTATCTCTTTATTTTGGAACTATGTACTTTTCCCATTTTATTTATTTATTTTTTGTGTGTGGTGATGTTTCACTCCATCTTAATTTCTATCAGTTTTTTACACAGTAAGTTGATTAGTAGGGTGATCAAACATTTCTGTCTATAATATGAGTTGCAAATGTATTTTCCCATTTACCATTTGTCTTTGGTCTTTGATTATAGTTTCTTTTACTTGAAGAAGTCTTAGACTTTTTTTTTTTTTTTGAGATGGGATCCTACTATGTTACTCAGGCATCAGCATACCTCACTGCAACCTCAAACTCCTGGGCTCAAGTGATTGTCCTGCCCTTGGCTCCTGGGTTACTGGGACTACACAGGCACACGCCACCATGCCTGGCTAATTTTTATTTTTCAAAATTTTTGTAGAGACAGAGTCTATGTTACGTAGGCTGCTCTTGAACTCCTGGCCTCAAGTGATCTTTCTGCCTAGGCCTCCCAAAGTGCTAGGATAAGTTGTTATACAGTCAAATGTATCAACTTTTTAAATGGTACCTAATTAGACTTCCCCAGGGCCAAGGCTATAAAGAATTTTACCCTTGTTTTCTTCTAGTACTTTTATGAAGGACCCAATTTTCTTTTTTCCAAATAACACTATTTACAAAAGTACTTTTACTCAACAAAATGAAAATGTCACCTTAATCATACAGAAAATTCCTATACATACCTAGGTCTTCTTCTAGATTTTCCATTATATTCTGTTGGCCCATTGTCGTATTGCACACTTTTAAGTATTGATACTTCATAGCATGTTTAACATCAGATTGGACTAGTTTCCTCTCATTTTCTTTCTTAAGAGTTTTCTTGGAGACTTTTGCCTATGTATTTATTTATTTATTTATTTCATATTAACTTCAGGTCCAGCCTAGATTTAAAAAAATGCCTAGATTTAAAAAAATGACTGGTATTTTTATTGAGATCAGGTTTAATGAATATATGAATAGTTATTTTTTATAATGTTCAAATAATCCTCCCTTTGCCAGTAAGAACCACGTTAAGTAGGCTCTTGAGTTCCTTTTAAATAAAAAAACCAGGTTATAAAAAATTTCAAGGTCTCGGCCACAGAAGCACCATGACGAAGGGAACATCATCGTTTGGAAAGCGTCGGAATAAGACGCATACGTTATGGCGCTGCTGTGGCTCTAAGGTCTACCACCTGCAAAAGTCCACCTGTGGCAATGTGGCTATCCTGCTAAGTGCAAGAGAAAGTATAACTGGAGTGCCAAGGAAAAAAGAAGAAATACCACTGGGACTGGTCGGATGAGGCACATACAAATTATGTACCATTCAGGCATGGATTCCGTGAAGGAACAACGCCTAAACCCAAGAGGGTAGCTGTTGCAGCATCCAGTTCATCTTAAGAATTTCAACAATTAGTCATGCAATAAATGTTTTGGTTTTTAAAAATAAAAAAATTTCAAATGTACACAAAAATGGAGAGAATTGAACCCTATATTCCCATGTACAGCTTTAATTATTATCAACTAACCCAGCTTTAATGATTATCAACTAACCGCCAGTCTTGTATCCTCTAGACCTCTACCAACTCTCCCCAGCCACAGATTAATTTTAGGCAAATCCCAGCTATAAGGTTAATTCAACAATATTACAGTACATAGTAAATTATAAGTACTCTTTTATAAAACAGTCACAATATCACTTTCACACTAAAAAATAATAATTCCTTAGTATCATTAAATATCCAGTCAGTGTTAAAATTTCTCAGTGGTTTGTTTGAAATGGGACACAAATGAGGTCCCTAAATTCATTTAGTTGATATGACTCTTAAATCTCTTAATCTATAGGTTAATATATCCCCCTCCGTCTCCCTCTTTTTTTTTTTTCTTCTTGTGGTTCGTTTGCTGGCTAAATGGTCATTTTTCAATTTCTCAGAGTCTGGATTTGTTGACTGTATTCTTGTGCCATATTGTTTAACATACTTCCCTCTGTCCTGTAGTTTTTAAAAACCTCTGATATCTGGAGGTTTAATCAGATTCCAGTTTGAAATCCTTCATCAGAGGTAGAGGTGTCTACTTCCATCAGGAGATAATATTTGCTTGTCCTTTTTTAAAGTACTTTTAAAATTTCAAAACATTAAGGGGATAGAAATGTTTTTGTTACATGGATGGCTTTGCAATGCTTTACTCAAGGCCGTCAGTGGTGCCTGCCACCTGACTGTTGTTCTTTGTATCTGCTGGGGAGGTTTTTACTCTTCCCTTCCTCCCTACTTGGCTGTCTTTTTTTGAGTGTTACAAAGAAAGACATTGGTACATTCAGTATTTTATTAATAGTTTGCAGGATGGCGATATTCTAATTTTATGAATTCTTTTATTAGCCAGGATACTTCTATAAAGAGAAGTATTTCTTTCATCAACATTTGTCCTGAGCTACAGTTCATCTAAGAAAGACAGGTCAAATGTCTTTATTTACTAATTTTCAGAAAGATTTTTGTAACCTCCAAAAATGTTTTTTTAGTTTGAATAACATTATAAGCTCCTGGGTTTAATGATATTTGATGTGTTCCACTCCACTGTAGTTGTCATTTTTACTGATGCTCAAGTTGTCCCATTTTTGGCCAGGGGAAGCCTCTTCAGTCTGGCTCTTGAGTCTTTTTGACAGGACTCAACAATTTTTGGTAAATTTTTAATCCCCTTCCTTTCTTGAACAGTTACATATTAAAGTGTCCACTTTTTCTGTCTTAGTTTTTATCTTTTAATGGTATATTCTAGAAATCACTCCATGGTAGTATACAGAGATTTCTCTCATTCCTTTGCACAGGTGCCTACGATTCTATTACACAGACGCACTGCAACTGACTCACTGGTCCCAACTGATGAACATGTGGACTGTTCCCAGTCTTTTGCTATTACAAACAGTGCTATAATGAATTATCTTGTGTGTGTATCTTTTCATATTTTTGCCAGTGAGCCTTTGTGATAAATTCTTGAAAGTTATATTTCCAGGTCAAAGAATATTTATGTAATTTTGCTATATATTGCTAAATCCTTCTGCCTGAGGCTTGTACCATTTTTGCATTCCTATCAACAGTGTATGAAAGTGCCTGTTAACCACAGCATGGTAACAAGATATGTTTGTCAAAATTGGAGTTTTGCCAATCTGATATGTGGAAAATGAGATTTTTATTTTGAGACAAGTTAAGCATATTTTCTAATGTCTTTGCATTTTTTTCTGTGAACCATCTACTCAATATCCCCTGTTCATTTTTGTATATGATTCTTGGTCTTTTTCTTTTCTATTTTTTGGAATTCTTTACATGTTAAGAACATTAACCCTTTGTGATGTAAGTTGCAGATAAAATGAGATCTTATTGGTGGACTCTAATCGAATATGACTGATGTCTTTATCAGAAGAGGAAATTCGGACACAGACAGAGGGGAAGGACCTTGTGAAAACAGAGAGAAGACAGCTGTTACAAACCAAGGAGAAAGGCCTCAGAAGAAACTAACCTTGCTGATCTCTTGATTTCAGACTTGTAGCATCCAAAATCAGGAGAAAATCAACTTGGGTTGTTTAATCCAACCCAGTCTCTGGTACCTTGTTATGGTAGCCCTAGAAAATGGAAACACGAGTCTTTAAAAGACTTAACAGATTGATCAATCTTTTCTCTTATTGCTTCTAAATTCTGAAGCATAGTTAAGAAATATCTCCCACTCCCAATAGAGAAATTTACTTTTTTCTTTTAGTATTTGCATTGTTTCGTTTCCTTCCCTCTATAACTTTTTTAATTTGAAAAAAGTTGTAGATTAACAAATCACAAGGATAACGCTCCTGTGCACCCCTCATCCAGTTTACCCGATGGTTAACGTTGTGTATCTCATGAAAGATTTGTGAAAACCGAGTCACTCACACATGACTGTTAACTCCACATCTGATCTGGATTTCACTAGCTATTTTCTAACGTTAGTTTTCTATTCTAGGAGCCATCCAAGATACCGCATTACGTTGACTTGTCTTGTCTCCTCAGGTGCCTGCAGCCTGCAACAGTTTATCAGGCTTTCCTTTTTTGTGATGATCTGAACAGTTTCTAGGAGACTGGTCATTTATTTTATAGAATATCCCTCCATTGGGGTCTAGTATTTTTCTCACGTACAGACTTGGGTTATGGGTTACTGAACAATCACAGAAGGAGAGTGTCATTCTCTTCACATTATATCTCTTCACATGATATTAACATGACTTATCATTGATGATGTCAATTTTGATCACCCGGTTGAAGTGCAATTAGCCAGGTTCTTCCACCACAAAGTTACACTTTTCCTACCCTTTTAATACTCCATTCTTTGGAAGCCCAGCTCTCATTCAAAGGTGGGAGGAGAATTAACTCCTCTCCTTTTCTAAACTTTAAGTTATTATGGGTACATAATAGTTTTATATCTCCACATAGTGTACTTGTGGTATTTTGATGCAGGCAAACAATGTGGAGCAACTCAGAGTAACTGGGGTATCCATCGTCTCAGCTATTTATCATTTCTTTGTGTTAGGAACATTGCAATTCCACTCTTTCAGTTATTTTAAAGTATACTTTGACTTATCATTGTTCATGGTCACTTTATTGTGCTACTGTTCATTCTTTTTTATGCCAATTAAACATCTCCACTCTATCCCCCCTCCCAGCTATCCTTCCTAGTCTCTAGTAACAATTGATCTACTGTCTCCATCAGATCAATTGTTTTTAATATTTAGCTTCCACCTATGAGTAAGAACATGTGAGTTTTTTTTCCTATGCCAGGCTTATTTCACTTAATATAATGTTCTCTAGTTTAATCCATGTTGTGGCAAGATTTTTCTTTTTTTGTGGCTATATAATTGCACTGCGTATGTGTACAACAATTTCTTTATCCACTCACTGGACACTTAGGCGATTTCATATCTTGACTATCATGAATATGCTGCAGTAAACATGGGAGTGCAGATGTCTTTCCAATATGCTGAATTCTCATCCTTTGGATCTATACCCAGCAGGGGGACTGCTGGGTCATAATGTAGGTCTATTTTTTAAAGGACCTTCATACTGTTTTACATGGTGGTTGCACTAATTTACATTCCTACCAATCATGTACAAGGCTCCCCCTTTCTCCACATCCTTGCCAGCATTTGTTACTACCTTTTTGATAAAAGCCATTTTAACTGGGGTGAGATGAAATCTCATTGTAGTTTTGACTTGCATTTCTCTGGTGACTAAATGATGTTGAACAATTTTTCAGGCTCCCTTCCTTGATGGAAAAGAACCATGCTTTGCCATGTGTAATGCATTCCCATGTATAAGGTACACCCATGTATTTGGCCCTGACTTTCAGGAAAACCCCCCATGAGAAAGTGGCTGGCTCTCTCGAGGGAGAGACACATCTAGGGAGGGCTAACGTTCCCCTGGTAAAAATGCAGATTTTGCCACCCTCCCACAGCTACACAATCTGTGAAAGCTGCCCCCTCCCTCTCTCCTGGTGCCCTTCTCCCCTCACTCCCATGTTGGGGGCTATGGCCTAGATGACCATGCATGTGGTTGGTGGGGTGGGATCTTAAGCCTCTCAGCCCATGGGCAGGTGGGTCCCTGGTGCCAGCATGGGGCTCCCAATTCTTTCCTCACTGTTGGGCCTCAGGGCCTGGGCCCTTGCCCCATACAGCCACCCCATCCCCCACATTGCTCAGTGGACGCCACTTTAGCCTCCTCCCACTGGATCCCAGGTAGTTCTTTGATAGAATTTGTTTATGAAACCACATATTTAAAATCTAAGATGATATGGATTATTGTTAGAATCTGCAACTTCATTGGCAAATTATTTTAAGTATTTTCCTACAATCACTATTTGTGTAGACAAATGCACTTTGAATACAATCATGTTGTAATTTAGTCAAATTATTTCTCTAACTACAAGACAAATAAAGATGGTCCTCTTGATATTATATTTTGGAGTATGCATTTAAAAACTGTCAGTAACAACTGTCAGATGTGAGTGCATCAGTGTTCATTTTGATTCTTGAGCTTTGATTAATAAACCTTTCCTTCTTGAGTGCCACTTTATGTTTTATTTTTAGCTAAATAGGTCATACAGCTCTAAAACCCATCATTTGTGGAAACTAGCATTAAAATAAAAATCCAGGCCAATACATATGCAAATCATGGTTGTCCTACATCGAGATAAATTACCAATTCTGCCTTCAGATGCAATAACTAATGTAACAATCAAGTTTACCTTAATGGCAACAAATCAATATGTGCTACTAATTAATTATTTATTTAGACACAGTCTCACTTTGTTGCCCTGGGTAGAGTGCCATGGCATTATCTTAGCTCACAGCAACCTCAAACTCTTGGGCTCAAGCGATCCTCTTGCCTGGGCCTCCCAAGTAGCTGAGACTACAGGTGCCTGCCATGACACCTGGTTAATTTTTCTATTTTTAGCAGAGATGGGGTCTCACTCTTGCTTAGGCTGATCTCAAACTCCTGAATTCAAAGGATCCACCCTCCTTATCCTCCCAGAGTTCTAGGATTCCAGGCATGAGCCACTGCATCTGGCCAATACTCATTATTTCACAAGATAGACTTGTTTGCTTTTGTGTATTATACTTGAAAACTTAAAAAAAGTATTTTCAGGGGTGGCACCTGTGGCTCAGTGGGTAGGGCGCCAGCCCCATATACTGAGGGTGGCAGGTTCAAACCCAGCCCCGGCCAAACTGCAACAAAAAAATAGCCGGGCGTTGTGGCAGGCGCCTGTAGTCCCAGCAGCTCGGGAGGCTGAGGCAAGAGAATCACGTAAGCCCAAGAGCTGGAGGTTGCCGTGAGTCCTTGTGACGCCACGGCACTCTACCAAGGGCAGTAAAGTGAGACTCTGTCTCTACAAAAACAAAAACAAACAAAAAAAAGTATTTTCATATCTTAAAATAAGCTCCCTCTTTTCCCTTTTCCCCTTCTCCCTGTTCTTTCCTCTTTCCTTCTCTTTGTGAAAACTTCAGTCCAAGGCCATTAAAAGGAACTGGCAAGGTAGGCTTCCACAGCAGGGCAGGAAGACGGGGTTGAGGGAAAATACCCACGTGGGGGTGGGGGCTCCATGGAGTTTCATAACCCACGTAGAGTGAAGATGATGTCGGAGTAGGAGGGTGGTGTTAGGGAAGAGCTCATGGCACAGGAATTCTCCAATTCCTCACACAGAGATAAGGATATACAAGGTGGACATAAATTTCATGTACAATTTAACATATCGAATTGCACATGAACTTTATGGATACCTTGTATAAAAGTTAAAAAAAAGTTTCTTTTGTCTTTTTAGAAGAAGAGTGAGAGAGGAAAGAGAGGGAGAAAAAGAGAGCAGGGAGATGGTGTGGCGCCCCAAAGAAAGAGAGGTGCCAGCAGCTGAGCTAAGGCTACGTGGCTTACCATTATACAGGGGCAAAGAGAAAGTCACTCTACCTCGTTATGTCACCTTAAAACTAAGGTTTAATCTATTCAAGACAGCAGAAATCCTGGGAGAAGGAGATGAGGCATGGTTAAGGCAACCCACCAAAGATCAGTTGAGTCGGGGTGACAAAGGCAACCTTAGCTCCCTGACAGACATGTTCCTGTTCAAATGTTGTCACTCCTATAATCTATCCTTCTAAGAAGCAACTGGTACTGGGACTAGTCCTGTATTTCAAGACTATTAACTAGCACAGAGGCTCTGAAAAGCTAATTATTCTCTTGGCAAATAAACTATTAGACCCATATAAGGATGTGCCCTGAAAGGAAGGAAGGAAAGTGGGTCAAGCAGTTAGATAACAAACTTTAAGTTGGCAGTTTTACATCTAGGGAGAGATTAACGTTGGCTCCTTCACATTCTGACAAAGGAGTGGTGGCTATTTCCCTTACAGTGAACGTGAATATGAAGGACAGATTTCAGAAGGTACCTCTGAACAGGTTTTCCTCCTCTTAGAATTCATTTGCCTTTGCAAAGTGTTTGATATGTTTTTACAAAAAATTCATACACTTTGTACATCCTGTTTACAGAGTACTATTTTCTTTTTTCTTTTTAAGACAGGGTCTTGCTCTGTCACCCAAGCCAAAGTGCAGAGGCCTGATATTAGCTCACTATATCCTCAACCTCCTGAGGTCAAGTGATCCTCCCACCTCAGCCTCCCCAAAATGCTAGGATTACAGGCATGAGTCATTACATCTAGCCCAAGACTTTATTTAAGGTGATATATATTCTTAGGCTTTTTTTCACCTGTAAAAGAGGGACCACACGCCTCAGAATGCATTCAGCATTGCTAAGCCATGGGGTGTGCAACAGTTCTCAAGCACAGGCCAAACTGAAGGCTTTCTTACTGTAGTTCACACAAATCCCAAACGGTAGTGTTTTCTGGGGTCATGTGGAAAATGCTAACTCAGTAAACCTCCCTTCTCATGGTAAAAACACCCATGTTCTTTCAAGCCAGCTATTGCAGATGATAATAAAGACCCTATTTCTCCGTTTGGGGCTGCTCTACTCTATACTTTTTTTTTAAAGCTCCACCTTTTCCATATTCACCAATCCCCATATAACTCTTTACCATCGATTAGGGTTATGCTGGATGAGTTCTGCCACCGTTTTGGGTACTCTGGCCCAAGATGAAGGAGAAGAAGTTTATTACCAGTTCCCTTGTTGGTGGGTTTTTCTTTTTCTTTTTAAGAGATGGAGTCTTGGTATGCTGCCTAGGCTGTACTTGAACTCCTGGGCTGAAGCAATCATCCTGCCTCAACCTCCTACATAGCTGGGACTACAGGCGCATGTACCTGGCTTTCCTCCCTGGTTCTAACATTTAAACTTGATGCAGGTAGAAAAATTGTGACTGGTCTTCTGACAATTATGCTTATAACAGTAGGCACTCAATACTTGGATTACAAGATAACCTCCCTTTTCTCCCTATCCCAGCAGCTTTCTCCAGTCAACAACCATTTCCATCTTTTCTGCATTCATTTAGTCCTCATTTTTTCACTACTTATTTTGACATTTGTATTATCCTTTAATGATTTGTAAAATGTTTGTGCATATGTCTCATATTTTCCAAGAGTATAAACTCCTTAAAGTTAAGATTTTATCCTTGAGTTTTTAGTGCTAGGCACAAGTGGTGAAGAAGATATGCCTGATGTTTTAATTAAATTCTCCTGGTTGTAAGAAACAAAGGCTACAGTTACTTTACATAATGAGGGAGACTACCAAAAAGAGTCCAGACAAACCCTAACAGACAAATAGGAAGAGCAGGGTCCATACCAGAATCAAGCTATACATGTTTTTAACATTCCACCAGAGTAGACTCAAACTGAGATACTCAAATTACTGTCCTGGTTACTGTAGCAGTAAAAGCACTTGAGAGCAGCAAAAGGTGGTCAAGTGTGGTAAGCAGTTAGGCAAAAACACAAAAGCAAATTTAGCATCTTCAAACTTAGGTTGTATTACTAAGACTGCTGTGAAGTGCTGCCCATTAGAAATGTAAATGGCTGTTCATCGCTAGACCAGTCTTCATATTCTGGTGCCAGGTGGCTCTATCTCATTTCTTTTCTTTTCCCTTGGTTTCAACATCTTTTTCAAGTCAGGATCATTAAAGGATAATTTATATATCGCAGAACTGCTTTTTGAGTGTATAGTACTATGAGTTGGGCCGATGCATACATTGCATAACCCACACATCAATAAAGATACACAACACTCTCATCATCCTCCCAAATTCTCTTAAGCCTTTTAGGCAAGCACCAATCTGATTTCTTTTCCTAGTTTTGCCTTTTCCAGAATGTCATGCAAATGGAATAATATAGTGTGCAGACTTTGTCTTGCACTTTCACTTAGAATGTGTGTAATGCACTTAAAATTTATTTTTGTGTGACAGTGACTTGTTTCTTTTATTGCTGATTAGATTTCATTGTATGTATGGGCCACTGTTGCTTATCCATTCACCAATTAAATAGCATCAAGGGTGTTTCCAGTTCTTATTATAAAATACATGTTCAGGTTTATGTGTGAACATGTTTTCATTTCTCTTGGGTATTTAGTATCAAAGAGTGGTATTGTTGGGTCATATGGTAAATATGTATACAGGGTGTCCATAAAGTTCATGTGCAATTTAAAATAGTTGTAACTTTGTAAGTATGTAAGATAGAATCTGTAAAATGGATAAGAAGAAACATATTTTTTATTGTTCTTAATTTTCAGTATATCCACCATCATTACTAATATGAAGGGTAGTATGAATCTGTAGTTCTTAGAAAACATTTTCAAGCTGATTTTCAGTAATAACCACCAATCACACCAGTTATCCTAGCTTGCAAGTCTTCTAAAGATCGAGGTTTGGTTGAATAAACATTAGTTTTCACATGTTCCCACAAAAAGAGATTCAATGGAGTCAAATCTGGTGAACATAGAAGCTAAAAAAATGTTCTACCTCTTCCAATCCATCTGTTAGGGAAATTTCTCATGTAGAAACTGTCTAACATGCAAAGCAAAGTGACAAGGAGCACCATCCTGTTGAAACACTGTATTCTTTATCAGTCCTAATTGTTCTAGTTGAGGAATAAAGTAATTTTGTAGCATCTCCAAATAGCTGTCACCATTAACACCACAGAAGAATGGCCCTATGACTCAATTTTCTTCCCAAAGCACACCACACATTAACTTGGGGAGAATCTCTTTCCTGTTCAATAGACTCGTGGATTTCCAGTTCCCTAAATATGGCCATTATGCCTGTTGACTTTGCCACTAATGTGGAATGTTGCTTCTTCGGAGAATATTAAATTACTCAAAAATGCATCATTGTTGCTAAGTTTTCTATTGAACTGACCACAGAAAGTTAGTCATCCATGATAATCCTCTTCTAACAACATTTGATGTACTCAAATTTTGTATGCTTTCATATGAAACCTCTGAAGAATCTTATTCATAGTAGACTTTGAAAGCCTCAGCTTTAGTGATGTTTGTCTTAATAACTTTCTTGGTTTCTTCTATGGCTAGTACAGTTTCTTATGGCCTATCAGACCATGGCTTATCATTGGCAGAACCTATTTCTTCAATTTTTTTTAATTCACTTGGATACGGAATACCTGTGTGGTGTTTCTTTCTTGTAATGGGTTCTAAACCTTCTTTGGACAGCAGAGGTAGATTTCAGTTCAACCAAGCAAAGAACATAATTTATTTTCTCTTGTAGTGAAGCCATGGGTCAACAGTGATTCTGAAAAATAAGTAATTTTTAGTTGAAATTTCTAAAAACAAAATTTCTAAAGACAACCCTGTCCCAGATGTTAAGCTTTCTGATCCTTTTTACAAAGTCCACCACATATACTACAAAGTCACAACTATTTTAAATTGCACATGAACTTTATGGACACCCATATATAATTTTGTAGGAAATTGGCAAACCATTTTTCCAAGTGTTTGTACCTTTCTGCATTCCCATTCTCACCAACAGTGTCTAAGGGTTTTAGTTGCTCTCCATCCTCAATAGCATTTGGATTTTTTTTTTGAAACAAAGTCTATGTTGCCTTCAGTAGAGTGCTGTGGTGTCACAGCTCACAGTAACCTCAAACTCTTGGGCTTAAGTGATTCTCTTGCCTCAGCCTCCCAAGTAGCTGGAACTACAGGCACCCACCACAACACCTGGCTTTTTTTTTTTGGGGGGGGGTTATAATTGTTATTGTTTACCAGGCCCGGACCGGGTTCTAACTTGCCAGCCCCTGTATATGTGGGTAGTGCCCTAACCACTGAGCTATGGGCACTGAGCCTGAATTTTTTTTTTTTTTTGACACGGTTTTGCTATGCTGCTTAGGTCAGTGTCAAATTCCTAGACTCAAATGACACATGTGCAATTGCACTTGACTGGAATTATCTTCATTTCAATCAAGTAGTGATTTTCATTGTAGCTTTAATTTGCATTCTCACAATGACTATGATGTTGAGCATCTATTCATTTGCTTATTTGCCATCTCTGTATCTTCTTTGACGTGACCATTCAATTATGCACACAATTTAAAACTGGGTTGTCTTCTAAGAGAATTCTTCATATATTCTGGATAAATCATTTAGTAGATACATATTTTGTAAATATCTTTAGTCTGTTGCCTGCCCTTTCATTTTCTTAAGTGTCATCCAGAGAGCAAAAGCTTTATAAATGCATGGTTTCTTTCTTGCATGGATAACATGTTCTGTATCTTAGAAATATCCGCCTAACCCAAATCACAAAGATTATCTAGTAAAATTCTTATGGTTTTACATTTAAATATCTATTCTGAATTATTCTGCATATAGTGTATGGCATGTGTTTAATTTTTTTTTTTTTATAAATCATGTCTAATTATTCCAGCATCATATTTCTTTCCATTATCTTTTAAAATAAAGCTCCATTTAATAGACACTGTTAGAGAATCCATAAAAAAGGGTGGAAACCTTCCAGCTTTGTTGTGACAATTCTATGACTGGAGATGGAAGGGCAGTTTCCGGTTTCTTTGGCAAGGAATGCCTAAGAAGTATACTTTCCACTCCATAGAAATACATGATAGAATAGCCCAGGAAGAATTATCAAAGCTCTCTAGCCAAAATCACCAGGAATACACTTCTACTTGACTAAATTGAGCTTACCACTCATTGCAGCAAAGGAGACCACCCCATGGGGAACCATGGGGTATCTCCCATGGCCAAGGGTGTTAGAAAGGACTTAAGATTTGAGTTTGTAGTAGGCAATTTGGTGAAGACTTTAAGAAAGTAGAACTTTCCTCTATATCTAAGTAGGATATTGTCATAAAATAGGGACAATTCTATAATTGGGTATCTCAGTAAATCTTACCTGGAAAGAGGGAAGGCCAGATGAGGCTAAAGCTCATTATCATGTAACTGATAAAAGATGCAACAGCCACTTGTATTAGTTAGGCATTTTCATTTTCTGCATTCCATTTGGTAAATTGAATAGCATTCAAATTTTTATGTTCAGACATGACTACAGAGTAGTTTGATTTTTGTGCTGATCCATTATGACCCTGGATGGGCCTTGTCTGATATTGATATCCACAAAAATTGTTTTTGTTCAATAGAAAAACACCACAGCCTACCTGTGCCATCATCTACTGGATGTCAAGCACTGTTTTTTTTCTCAGAACACAGTGGTTAAGCTCTAGATTCAGGCCAAACTGAGTCTGATTCTAGGGTCTGCTCTTTACTTATAGTAGTTGTGGGACCTGGGGTAAATTATGTAACTTCTCTTTACCTCAGTTTCCTTATATGAATATAGAGAAGATAATGTGTTCACCTCATTGGATTGTTGAAATAAATGAGATGATGGAGGCTGAGAGCTTCTATCAAAAAACTCTTAGTTATTACATCACAGGAAAAATTAAGGATGATATTGGGACAGGAAAAGGAAAACCAAGAATGCCCACTAAATAGGAAAGACAAAGAACAGTAAGTGAGGACAGAAAAGCATAATTATTTACATTAGGTGGTAACTACATAAAGCAGATTTTTTTTTTTTTTTTTAGACAGGTTCTTGTTCTGTTGTCCTGGGTAGAACAGGGTAGAACACAGTGGTGTTATCATAGCTCACTGAAGCCTTGAACTCTTGGGCTCAAGTGATCCTCTTGCCTAGGCCTCCTGAGTAGTGGGACTGCTATCTGCTGCCATACCTGGATAATTTTTTCCTATTTTTTGTGGAGATCAGGTCTTGCTCTTGCTTAGGTTGATATACAGAGCTGTTTATTGTTCAATTCATCTCAAAATGCCAGGATAATGCATTACATTCATGAATACAGGGTAAAAGACAGGGAAATATGTGGACCTTTAAGTGATTAAGTCACCTAAATGTGTCTGCATAGAAATAGTGGGAAGAAATATTTGACAACTTAACAATGAAAACTATTATTGTCCATATGATATGAGGTAGATCTATGTGTTGGGTAGAAGGTTGGCCTGAATCTCTTTAAATTTCAATGTACTACCAGCCTGTGAGTAACTTATTTCTTGCTTTCATGTCTCTGTTTTCTGGCTTCTTTCTGGCCCTCACTTGTGGAACTATCCCACCACATTAAGCAATGTAACATTTAACTTCTCTAGTTTTTCAATAGGCAAAAGATTCTTTGTGTGTAACCAATGCAGTGGTTCTCAACCTTCCTAATGCCACAATGTATTTTCATTGTTACAAAGGACTTGTGACCCACAGGTTGAGAACCACTGAACTAGAGGAAAATTCAGCCATTTATGGGATTACATAATTCATACTTGTGTATAAGGAACTTATTCTGTTAAAATAAGTTATTCCCTGACACATGAAGGACTATTTTAAGACATTGCAAAACATTTAAATAATATCCATAACTAAATATTTCAATAATCTAAGAAAATGATTTCACAGAATGGGAATCAAGAATTTAGCATGTAAAATGAAGATTAAGGCCTGACTTCCTTTAAGCTCCTTCTGTTATAGCAGGGTATCTGGAATCAAGATGGTAATGGCCTTGCATAGAAACCATTCCATCAAGATCAAATTTATTCTAATCTTAGACCCAGGAGTAGGTAGGCACCGAGTGGTGTTATTCATTTGTACAGGCTGAAACAAAATTGATGCAACAAATATGAATAGGATTAGACTTACAAGAAATGCATGACTACCTAAACTTGTAGTTTCAGAAGGCCCCTCACAACCTCTCACAGGAGTTCTTTCATATCTTGGTTGGTTTATAAAATAGATTCAACTATTGCTCTGAATTATGGCTTTCATAACTGTAAAAATGCAAAATCTCCCAGAAGTGGCTACAATAATTAAATTTTCCTGTGTAAGGGGAGGAAACAAAATGTAATTGTGCCCTTCATAATTTTGCCCAGAGTTCGACCTTGAAAGGTCACATATTAAGAACACTGTTAAAGCCAGAGATTTCTGTGATAACAACAGAGGAGGTACCCATCCATTCCTTCACCTACGGTATAAAGGGAATAATCCAAAGATCCTGCTAATCATCCAACCCACTCGTTCAGGTGACATGATTGTTTTAATTTCCTTTTCATGCTCTGGAAAGCTAAAGCATCTCTATAGTCTCAGCACAGTGGCCTAAGAGGACTTAATGATTAAGCTGAAGCCATAAACTGTATTTATTCCATTCCATGTAAGATCTGGTCAAATACCTTCTTCCAGGGTGCTTTCGTTGGTTAACATGTCCCTTTCTGAGTCCTGTTAACAGTCAATATTCAGTTCCGCTGGCCAGGTGCGATGCTCACGCCTGTAATCCCAGCAAGTGGGAGGCCAAGGCAGATGGATTGTTTGAGCTCAGGAGTTGGAGACCAGCCTGAACCAGTGCAAGACCCCTGTCTCTATTTAAGAAAAAAAAATAGCTGGGCTTGTGGGGGGGCATCCTTAGTCCCAGGTACTTGGGAGGCTGAGGCAAGAGAATTGCTTAAGCCCAAGAGTTTGAGGTTGCTGTGAGCTGTGATGCCATAGTACTCTACTGAAAGCCACAAAGTGAGACTCCTGTCTAAAAAAAAAAACAAACACAACCAAAATTAGTTCCACTGCCCTGATTGTTTTGCATTTAAAAATCATTTTTGTGTGTGTTTTTTGTTTCATGTACAGGACTTTTGTACTGTATGTTTTGACTTCGTGTGTATTTTCTGCTTCATGTACAGGACTTCACATTTGGTACCCACCATGTCTCTCGATCAGCACACATACAAAAAAACTATATAATGAATTTATTGTCCTCTTCATTTTACAGGTGTGGGGAAGAGTCAGAGACAAGTTAACAGATACCATTTATCCTGTTAAACTGCCTTTGTGCACCTTGCCTCCTCTCGTCCTCAAAAACACCTGCTGAGAAGGCCTCACAGCCTCCGCAGAGCTAGACAAGTTGCAGTCCCCAAACTGCTTCCTCTCACTGTCACGCACCTTCCCGACCGGCAGGAGAGCCTTTGCCAACGCAGGGAAGACCTGAAGAGGGACCCAGTCAGGAAGCAGTGCAAAGCGGGGTTTTCTAATCTCCAATTCCCTTCTTTCGGCACTGAACACCCACTCACTCTTGGACAAATTTCAGGCGCGGGCGAGCCCTCCGCACTGCCCTAAGCGATAGGTGACGTCGACCCAGACTGGGTTTTACTCCCAAGGAGCTCAATTCTAGGGCAAGAAGAGTTAAAAAACAAAACGGAAAAACACGTAAGTAAGCAATGTCTCTCCTCACCCCTATCATTTGGTCACAAAGGCTTGCACAGCGCCCAGGAGTGAACCGGTAAGTGAAGGCCCAGCTCGTCACTTCCCTGAGGGCATCAGGTCAGGCAGAAAGGACGAGGCCTGGGCGAAGAACGAGCTGGAGACAACTGGAGACCGTTCCACCTTCCCTAGAGTCAAGGTTCCGAGCACCGACGACCGTTACTCAACAGCGGGACGACTCCCGGCAGCGCGCGCTCCCGAGCTTCGCGCCCCTCGCCCGATCTGATTGGGCGGTGGCGGGGAGGGGCGGGGCGAGCCCGGGAGGAGGTGCGCGCAGGCGGCTGGGGGTTCCCACGGAGGCACCCAGGGGGCGAACGGGCGGGAGCCGGTCTCTGGACGTCGCGCGTGCGCACGTCGGGACGTGGCCGGCTGGGGGCTGCTGGGAGGGCTGAGCAGTTCGAGAAACGGGTGGGCGTGTGCTCGGTGGGCGCGGGAGGGGCGGGGGTGCAGGAGCGCGCGTGCGCGTCGGTGCCTGAGCCGAGGGAGGAGGCGGGGGCTCAGGAGGCGGTGGAGGGGGCGGGTCGCGTCGGGCGCCACGTCCGCAGCCGGAGGCCGCCGCAGCTTACGGTGTCTTCTGGCTGCACAGCCTCAGGGGACGCTTCCGGAGCCCGTAACTGCCTCGGGTTCTGCCGGCCGCCGCTGCAGCCTCAGCCCTCCTCGGTGCTGCCCACTCCCTCCGCCCGGCCCCAGCCCTAGGCGCCGGCTCCTGACCCTGGCGGTGAGTTAGTCGGCTGGGAGGGCAGGGGGCGCAGTCGCGGCTTCCTGCCCTCCTCGCTCGCCGCCTTCCGTTAGCTCTCCCACACCTCACCTCCCATCTCCCGGGCCCGGCTGCCCCGAGGGGCCTTGGGGGCTGCTGAGTGGGAAAGGGAGGGGAGGGATGAAGTGGCGGGCGGATGGTGGTTCGCTTGTGGGGTTACTCCTTTTTATACGTCGCTGACTCCCTCTGCGCGGTTGGAGATTGGGGGGCCTCCGCCGGATACCTTAGCATCGTAGGTGTCAGGCTCCGGGTGGGGGTGGGGGTGCGCCCACAGCCTGGGAGAGGGTGCTGGGCTTCTTCGTCCCACTACTCTTGACCTGTTGATAAACCTTTTGGGGGTCAGGCACACACGACTGGGTCCCCGGTGGGAAGGCTCTACTCCCACACCCCCTACGCCTAACCTAAAGCCGAAAGTGCGGGAATGGAGAGGGGCTCTGGAGTACCCGTCGGTGCCATCATTGCCTCCCTAGTCTTTAGAAACTGCCTGCTGTGCACACACAGCTTCAAGATTGATCCCCTAGCTCACACTTCAGATCGCCTCTCCCAAACCCTTCTTACATAGAAATTCTGGAATCCTACGGGAGTGGGGTGTGCTGGGTGTCTAACGTGGAGCGGAGGGAGGAGGTGCCAAGCTCAGCCCTAGCCACGGCGCCTACAGGGTCATTTTCTGCCTCCTGCCACGTCACTCCCTCTGCTAAAGAAAAAAAAAACCCAACTTGCTAGTACCTAAAGGAATCGAGGAAAGGGCGCGGGGGGAAGAAGGGGGCGCCGGGAAAGGAAACACCTAAAGAGGAGAGTTCTTATTTGACTTACTGTGCCCTTGTGAACACACTGTGCTAATTCCAAATGAAAATACGGTATTCACTATCAGTGATTATTTGCTGTATGCTGTTGTTTAATCTTTAAAACTTCCACTTGTGTGGGTGCTCTCAAGGATTTCCCGGGAATATTGCTATCACACCAACAGGTAAATAAATGTGTGCATGTGCCCATGCCTACTATATAGAAAGGGGGAAATACCCTTTAATAAGTCTATATGTATCCTGTTTTGTTTTTTCCACCTTCATTAGTCTTTGTTGTAACAGACGTACCAGAAACAAAGTTCAGTAAGAATTCGTCCACATATATATATATAGAAAGCATCCTTAGAAATGTAGTGGTTGCTATATTAGACAAATAAAAATGTAGATTTCTCAGTGTGTGCATGTGGATTTGATTTTTTAAAACTCCAGGAAAATTTTTACCTTTCTTTGTTCCATTCATTGAGTATTCTTTTTCTACTTTCTGAAGATATCTCACTGGATTATAAACACCTTGAGAGTGGGGCCTTTGTGTATGCCTTTTCACAGAGATGCCTCAGTGCCTGTGTGTGACTTAACATTAGGGAAGCAAATATCTGTTGATCTAATGAGGCATAATGTTATAGTGAGGATGACTGGTATACTAGTTCTCAAGTTTGGAGTTGTGATTCTCCTTAACTCTTGATTTAAGTACACTTTAAAGATTGCCGTTTTGACACTCAGTTGTTACTTATCACTAGATGTGCACTTCTGAGTTTTAGTGCCGATTCTTTTTCTCTTCCTTGCCGGATTCAATGCACTTATTGTGGTCTATGTGCTGTTGATTTAATGGGCAGTGGCCATCTTTAAAAGTAGCCTGCTCAGGACAGTTAACTAGAGAAGTTTAGAAACAGTGACCTTGTGTTTTACTGTACACTGCTTGTTGGTCTCTATGTGTTACAACTCTGTATAAATATATTTTCTAATCTCCTTGAGGTTACTTGTCAAGCTAAACGTGGCAGTGAGGATGTGGCAAAGTTTCTATAGATAGAATATGTAGAAGAATTTGGTTAATTCATTTATAGATCTTTTTTTCTTCTATTGTTACTTATATTTAATAACAGGTATTTTGAGTAAGGTAAAATTAGTGCAGTGTATTTTGTAGATAGGGTTTATATAACACGTTAGTGTTATTTAACTTCCTTTGGTATGTGCAGGGTGATTGATACTCAGAGGCAAATTTGTGTACTATTTTCAGACTTTGTTTTCATTATGAATAAAAACTTTATATATAAAATGTTACCGAAACCCAAAACAACATTGATTCATCTTTTCTCCTTTAAAAAGAAAAAAGGTCTCAAGAGGCCTTGTTTACTTATTTCTATTATTGGAATAAATTACCCTCTATGGAATTGTGGTGTTATTAATCCTTGCTCAGTACATTTGCCAGCTGCCACATCTATGATACCATTGTACTGGACAAGAATTATTTCACTCCCCATAATGCTTAAAGTAATTGCTGATAAATTTGCAGTCATAATATCCATTCAGTAGCAAAGAAGTTTTTAACATTTGGCAATTTCTTAAAAACTAAAACTTGTTATAACCAGTTTTAGTTGGTACTGTAATAGTTTTTTCACATATTAGGACCACAAGATAGAACTGATTTATGCCCATGGTATAAGTTAAATCATTTGTCCCCATCTGAAGACTGTTGCTTGTGATTGCTGCTTTAGTATGTTTTTAATAGATATATTTGCATTGTGAGCTCCAGAAAGCAGATATATTTTGTTTCTTGAATGAGTGATTCACTAAACTGGTAGATGCTGGGAAAGTGTATTCCCACTAGATTGTAAACTCATTTAGAGCAGTGCCTGTGTGTGTGCTTAACCACACTGAAATCTTAAGTGCATAGCAGTGCCCAGCACATGTTAGGCCCAGATCTATTGAGTTTAGGACAGATGTTTGTATAGAATTTAATAATTTTGTTTGTTCTGTCATTTAAGGGTAACATTTCAAAACGGTCATTTTGGAACTTTTACTGTCAGTTTGTACTTTGTCTCTGCTTATATACTTTTTTTTTTTTTTTTTTTTTTTTTTTGAGTCAAAATCTGTTCTCTTGCCCTGGCTAGAGTACAGTGGCATCAGTACAACTCACTGCAACCTCAAACTCTCCTGACTCAAGCAATCCTGCCTCAGACTCCTGAGTAGCTGGGTCTACAGTCATGTACCACCATGCCTGGCTACTTTTCCTAATTTTTAGTATATACAGGGCCTTGTACTCCTGAGCTCAAGGGATCCTCCCACCTGGGCCTCCCAGAATGCTAGGATTATAGGCGTGAGCCACTGTATCCAGCTTCTACATAAATAGGTTTTAATTCTCGTAGATTATTTATACCTTGCAGTTTTAGGAGATTAGGGGTGTGTTTGTCTTTGCAATTCCCAGTTTAAGATAAATAGGTCTCTTGCAATGGTGATAATGAGTGGTGTTAATGAGCAGGGTGGAAATATAAAAAGTATTTCTCTTTAGTAATAAAGTGGTAATATCCAAAAAGTGGAATATCTCTAAAGGTTTGGCACTTGTATGTGTGTACAGGTTAGGAATGGGTTATGTGAAGATGGCACTACAGATAATTAAGGATTTTTAGTAAATACCTGTGTAAGTTAACTCAGGTAACTAATGATCAAATTAGGAATTCAGAAAAAAAAAATCTCAAATACTTGTGGCTTTTACACAATTTTTTATTATCCCTAAGAGTTCTAGAGGAATTTTAATATTATATGAGACAGGTGATGTACAAGAAACTTAAACATTAGAACAAACAAAACAAAACCAACCAGTGTGTCTCTTAGGAGTTTGAAGGTCTTTCAAGGTAGATATGCCTGGCCCGACAGGCCTCCAGATTGGCTATTTTGTTGTTTATTGATAATTCTGTTTGTAACTACTGCTAATAATTTTAAATGAATGCTTCTATATAATAACTGTATCTAGCTTTCTACAGAAATGCTCCTAATTGAAGGGCAGAGTGAACTGAACTGATGGTGGGGGTGGGAGTACCATTGGGCCGGCTAAGGAGAGCTAAGAGTACATCTTGAAGCAGCCCTAAGCAAGAATGAAAGTTTTGGAAAGTCTAGTTATTTTTCAAAAATACCCAAGAACTTTCATTTTACTTTTTAATGTGTGTGCATTTAAAAATAAAACAGCATTTTAAATTTTTAAAAATTACTTTGGAGTACAAGGTATGCATCATTTCTCTCCAGTGGCTTCTTGAAGTCCCTGGCATACCACTGCTTGCTTTTAAAAAGACACCACATGTACTCACTATTAAATCAGAACTAACCTGTGAGCACACATGTGCACAGAGGAAAGTAAAACTCAGTGGAAAGCAACCAGGGAGGAGGGGGAGGAGAAGAGTTGAATGCACCAATCTAAAGGGTAGCATGAATTCACACTGTTTGGGCGATGGGCATACCTACAGCCAGGACTCAAGCACTAAAAAAACCACTCATGTAACCTAAAACATTTGTACCCCCTTAATATTTTGAAGTTGAAAACAATAAAACATTAAGTGAAGACAAAAAGGGTACATTTGAAAAGCATAACTCTAGCTTAGGGTTTTCTCTTTTTTAATCAAATTTTGAGCCATACTTTGGTATGCGTCTTTTCTTGTGATGCTTAAAGTTAATGTGGATACAGGTACTTTCTTTTTATCCCACTTATTCCACAAGTACTATCAGGCAGACTACAACAAAAACATGTATTAAAATGGTAAAACATAGTAAAAATATAAACAAGATATTCAAATTTCAAAGCCGGGGAAAAATAGCAACCAAAGTAGAGGTCTTAAGATGGGGGTGTGTGTGTGGGAGGGCTCATGGGTGGGAAAGGATAGGACTTAGCTATGTGAGCCACAGGAGCCTACCTAGTTGAGCTGGGATTTTAGCTATAAACCTCCTGGAAGCCAAAAGGAGAAGGGAGACACATCACACTTTTGTATCTTTTAAATAGAAAAGATACAGATCTTAAACATGCCAAATATTTGACAGAAATGAGACATTTTCTGAATAATTAACCTTTAAAGAATTTCTTATGTTGAGTTCCATGGCAGAACTGTCAAGTGAAGTACTAGATAATGTCCTTAACAATATTGTATACTTAATGTAGTAATAGCCAGCATAAGGCTATTTGTCAGGGTTTTCTTTTAACTGTGAACAAAATTCAGTGATGGCATTTTCTTAAAGCATTATGTGACTCAAGTGCATTGTTTTTTAGACGATCAGTTTCATCTGTGGATAAAATCTAAGAATAACTAGGACTAGATGAACTACATAATCTTTAAAAATATCCTTTATGAATATCACTGATTTCAAAGACTTAAGATATAAAAGCAATACATCTCCCACTGCCCACAGCTTCAGCTATCACTTCAGACTACTCTCAAAACTGCAGCTGTAACTCATGCATGCTTGTCTCCGGCCTCTTAAATCCAACTGCCTGGTGAACATTCCTGTGGATGCCCTGAAGGCATTTCACATACGGTTTGTTCAAAAACAAGTCCTTCATCTTTTAGAAGCAATTTCTCTTCTAAGTTCCCCATCTTCATCATCATCTCTTTCTACTTAGTTGTTTACAGTAGAAATCTGACATCTTGGATTCTCCCTTTCATCTCACTTTAATATTCAAGTTATATTCTACTTCATACAAGAAATTCAAGTATTTGAGTGTCCATCATGCATTTGACATTGATGAAGGCTCTGGAGATAAGTGAACAAAGCCAACTCCTTGTGTCATGGAGCTTACCTTCTAATTGGGAGAGGCACAGAGTAAACATGCATATATCAGATGGCAATAAGAGTTAGAGAAGGATTAGGTGAAAACGACAGGGAGAGGAGTAGAAAGTGCTCATCTTTTGTGAGGTGGTCAGGGAATGTCTTTTGATTAGAGGACATTTGCACAGGTACTGGAATGAAGTAAGGAAGCAAGCCATGTAGATCTCTATCTTGGGAAGAGCCTTTCAGAAAAAGATAGACAAGAAACTGTAACTAGAGTAGAATGAGCAAGAATGGCAGGAGATAACATCAAGAGTGGAAATGAGGGTTAAATGTCTGGCCTCAGTAAGGACTCTGGATTGTAATCTGAGCAAAATAAAAAGGAGTTGAGGGTTTCAAGCCGAGTATGACATGGCTGGACTGAAGGAAGAGCAAAGGTGGAGCAAAGCTCAGAGCAGAGATTTTGTGGTGGTACAAGTAAGAGAATGTGATGACTTAGGCTGAAATGGTAATAGTAGAGGTGATGAATGATCATATTTTAGATTTATTTAGGCTACAGAATTTACTGATGATTAAATGGGAATGTAAAAAAAGAGGAAGTCATGAGTGACCCAAGGATATTTGCCCAAGCATTTATTTAGGTAGGAAAAACTGGCAGAGTTTAGACTATTATCAATCTCACTGGATTACTAAAGTAGCCACTTAACTGTATTTAAATCTTTCTGTCTTTCCATCTGTTCTTGCTTCAGTTAGCTTTTTAAAGCACAGATCTGACAGTATTCTTCTGTTCATGGCTCCTCATTGACTGCCCACAGAAGGATGAAGTCAGTTCATATTATGTAGATTGATGCACATATATCTTTATTTTATCACAGCATAGAGCACCGCTAATCTTTTTAAATGGAGACCTTTTCCTACTCTCAAGATAGAATGTAGAAAAAGAATTTTTTTAAGGGTTTCTGTATTAGGAGGAAAAGGTAGTGCTTTGTGGGGTAGGGACCAGAAAGTCAGTTTTGAAATGTATGTAACTACTATCATAGCCATACTTATTTTTAAACTCTAGGTAAAATACGTAAGACGTATGAGTACATATAATTTCCCCATAGTTCTGGAGAGGGTAGAGTGGCTTCTGTTGATAGTCAGTTGATCTTCTGGATTTGTGTGTATGGTGTACAGGTAGTGGGTTTATGAGACAAAGGTGTCTGTCCTCTGGAAATTAACAGTCCAGTGGGGAAGAAAATGGTTCCAAAATAGTCATATTCCTCAGAAGGGACACACACTTTGCCAGGAATTTATGCATGTTTTGTTTTGGAATTTGTTAAATAGTATTCTCATTTTAGGGTTAGGGCTAGAATATATTTTTATTTTTTTGGAGACAGAGTCTCACTCTGTTGCCCAGGCTAGAGTGCCATGGCATCAGCCTCACTCACAGCAACCTCAGACTCTCGGGTTTAAATGATCCTTCTTTCTCACCCTCCCAAGTAGCTAGGACTACAGGCATCAGCCACAATGTCTGGCTAATTTTTCTACTTTTAGTAGAGATAGGATCCTCCTGCCTCCACCTCCCATAGTGCTAGGGTTACAGACTTGAACCACTATGCCTTGCTAGAATACTTTTAATTTCTATTTTAAATCTCCTGAACAACAAGGGTCTAATAAAGTTATTTTGTCTTCTGCCTAGTAATTTGTGGTCAAGTTGGGTTTTAAACTCAGGCTTTCTGCTCCCAGAGCCTTAACCACTATACTGTATGATTTGTTATGATCATACTATGATACTAGATCAAAGAAAATACATTGTAGGTTAAAAAATAACATTTAATTCCAGGTAAAAAAATAAAGTATGAAAGGGAATAAATGTAACTTTCTGGTTTAGGAAGTTTTAAAATTAGAGCAAATCAGTCAAAAACTTCTTTTCCCAATAATACACCAACTGATATTCTTTTGGCTTTTCTGTAAGAGATTATGTAGCTTTACTATTACTTTTTAAACCTTTAAGTATGTATGGGACGATGTACTAAAATCACAAACCAAACAAGGAGAAGATCAGATGCTGTGGATAGGTGGGCAGAGTCAGGATTTTTGCTAGAGCAATGGATAGATATTTATGAAACACGACATGTGCTGTTGGACTCTGTGGGGTGCAGTGAAGTCTCATCGTACACAGGATTTAGTGTTTAAAGGCATAGTAGGATGAATTGAATGAAGTTTAAGTTACCTTTGAAAATCCCAACTTCTCACAAGCCCCGTCTCTACCACATATCTCATCCAAGCTACCAGCATTTTTTTTTGACTGGATTACTGCCTCTGGTCTTGTTCTGCTATTGCTTTTTCTCCTTGCAGCCACCAGAATGGTCTTACGAAAATGTGAATCAGAACACCTCACTCCTTTGTTGAGTTCCTTTCGTAGTCTTCTCACTCAGAGTTAAAAGCAGTCACTGTCATCGCATGTAAGGGCCCGTGTGTGCCAGACCTCACTGTGGGACATCCTCTCTCACTGCCCCTTGGTGTGGCTGTTCCTTCTTTCTCCAGGTTAGCTCCTGCTTCAGGCCTTTCCTCTGTCTTCTGTCTTGAGTACTCTTCACTTAAATAAATTGTATCCTTACCTCCTTCCACGCATCATGAAGGCAGTGAAGCCGTCACAAACTACCCTGTTTAAAATGTCACATTCTCTTCCCCCACAGCATTTAACAGCACCCGACATACACTGTGGTCTTAGTTTCCTTCCCCTCCTACAGAGTCCATTTCACGATGGCAGGATTGTTTGTGGTCTGATCACTGTGGGATCACATGCACCTAAAACATTGCCTGGCCAAGAGTAGATGCTCAATCAATATTGGTTAATTAACTAATGTACTGAAGTACCTTGTTTTCACAATATCCTTTTAAATATCTCTTGTATGTATGGAAATAGTAGAATATAGGTCCTAAGGATGAACGACCAGAAAATACTTAATTGGTTATTGGGATCACAGACCTTGTTTTCTCACCAAGGACAATGGTATAACATGAAGAACACTTTGAGACCAATTTTTACCTGTCCTATTCTTTACGTAGGTAATTTAAAAGGAATTATTTTAAGATAGTAAATGAAATTGGCAAAAAAGAGTTTAATCATATTTTCTTTCTTCTTTTTTTAAGAGACAAGGTCTTGCTCTGTTGACCAGGCTAGATAGAGCACAGTGGTTTGATCCATAGCTCATTGTGGCCTAGAACTTCTGAGTTCAAGCAGTCCTCCCACCTCAGCCTCCCAAGTAGATGGGACTACAGGCATGCACAAATATGCTTAGTTAATTTTAAAATTTTTTATAGATACCAGGTCTTGCTATGATGACTATGCTGGTCTTGAGCTCCTGGTCTCAAGCAGTTCTCCCACTTCGACATTCCAAAGTGCTGGGATTATAGGCATGAGCCACTGCATCTAGCCCAATGCTTGCTTTACTCCAACATAGCTTATTTTATGTATTTATTTATTGTTTTCTTTCATTTAGAAGTAATCATCATGTATGTATTTTTTTCATAATAGATTTTGACTTCTGTTACTACCTCTGTTCATAAGAGCTCGAAGATTAATAAAATCTATCATTTACTGATTCAGATTGGTAATGTCATCTTTATAATAGTGATATCAATTTTTTTTAAGCATTTCCTGACAACATAAAAAAGAACACCTTTTTAGTTATGGTGTAAGTTTTAAACCTGCTGTGAAAGAAATTACAATTAAGTTAACCAATATTCTGTAGGAGGAAATTTTTAAGACTTTTGTTTACTAACCTCCACCTTCCAGCTCTCTTTCAATTAGTAATTTTCATTTTAAGTTGAAGCACCACAGAAACTACGTTAAGAAGGCTTATAATACCATGACTGCACTCTTTAGTGTTTTAGATAAGATTTATATTATCCATTGGTGTAAGTACAACTACCACCCAAGGGACTGTACCGAACTGGTCAAGATACAGAGTGGTCAACATAAGGAACTAGGCCTATTACACAGATATGTACATGTGATGCATGTCTGGTCTGTGAAAATTAGTTCAACTTATGGAGGTAGTCGGTGTAGGGAAGTGGGCAACTATGGAGGTTCTACTGTATTTCTTAAATGCTACAGTTTGAAGCAGGAAAGAGACAAGATGAAGTAGTCTTGCGATGGGTGTTTTACATGTTTATCTGAATCAAGTTGAGTAAGTCTTAATTTAGCATGTGTTTAAGAGTCTCACATGTGGAGGTTAATATCTAATGTGTTTGTTATAATTTTTTTAGGGGATCATGAATCAGGCAGATAAAAATCAACAGGAAATCCCATCATACCTTAGTGATGAACCACCAGAAGGTAAGTATGCATCTATAACACTAAGAATGGAAAAAGTATCTTGATGAATTAAAGCTCTCATTGTTTTTACTAAATTTAAAGAAACATAACCCATTTACCTTGCCAGTAAACATGTAATAATAATTGAAGGTAAATGTTTGTAGCTTCAAATAAGAAAGCACAGACATTGGTGAACAGATACAGTTTTTTAGTATATGTATATGTGTTGCATAAGGTCTGTTTTCCTCTTTTTTCTTTTAAGACCATTTTATACATAAAGATTTCCTTTCATATATGAAAGGGTAAGGGTAGGTACAGAGGAAGGAGGGACTATGTTTTGTTGTTTGTTTTTTAAAAAGACAGGGTCTTCTCTGGGAGGCCAAGGAGGGTAGATTGCCTGAGCTCACAGGTTCGAGACCAGTCTGAGCCAGAGCAAGACCTTGTTTCTAAAAATAGCCGGGCGTTGTGGTGGGCGCCTATAGTCCCAGCTACTTGGGAGGCTGAGGCAAGAGAATCGCTTAAGCCCAAGAGTTTGAGGTTGCTGTGAGGCATTCTGAGGATGACAAAGTGACTCTGCCTCAAAAAAAAAAGATAGGGCCTTGCTCAGTCACCGAGGCCGGAGAACAGTGGCCTGATCATAGCTCACCATTTTGAACTCCTGGGCTCAAGTAATCCTTTCCTGCTTCAGCCTCCCAAGAAGCTGGGAATATAGGTGTGTGCTACCATGCCAGGTAATTTTTAAATTTTTTGTAGAGGTGAAGGTTTCACTATGTTGTCCAAGTTGGACCTAAACTTCTGGCCTGAAGCAACCCTCTAGCCTTAGCCTCCCAAAGTACTTAGATTACAGGTGCGGGCCTCTACACCTTGTCTATGTTTAATTTTGGTGTTGCATACCAAAAAATCAACCTAATTCAAGAGACATTTGACATTTTTTATTAAACAACAAATGTCATTATTTATTATATTATATTGGTAGCTCTTTCTTCCTACATTAATACATAGTTGTAGGGTCTGTTTAATTTGAAATTGTGACATCATGAATCACTTTATTCTTACCTTTATGTCACAGACCCTTGGAAACACTAATTACATATCTGAATGTCCTGACAACATATAAAAAATGACTATAGGCATTTTTAATTTATGGTTTTGGTAATCATCTGTTACTAAAATTAATGCAAAGAGTGATCTTCTTGGAGAATTCCATGTTGATAGCTAGTTCTGGAGGTCCTGACTCTAGTTACTATATTTTCTTTCCAGCTCTGTTATCTCCCCACTGTCTAAAATTTTCTTTTTATATTGGTAGGCAAAAATGAAATTGCTACCAATATAAAAAGTAGTCATGAAAATGACTTTGAAAAGCTTATAGTTAAGGCTAAAAGAAAATGGAGGAACTAGCTGATGAGGTTTAGTTTGATTTGCTTGGTGGAGGAATAACCTGGAAAATTATAAGCTCATCTCTTTAACTTACTTTACTTTTTAGGACTAGAACAATGGAGTTTTAAAAAGAAAAGTTAGGGCTCAGTGAGAAAGTTAACAAGGACTTTGTGAGAAAGAAATTAGGAAAGGGATAAATAAAGGCCGTTTAGTAGCATGATTATCAGAGAAGAGAACAGAGCCTGAGGAATGTCTTTCTGTGCCAACTGCTGAACAAGAATAATTTGCAAAGCAGATAATTTATATGGTGATAATTAAGAATATACTATAAATGAAGAGATAAACTGTATTAACATCCAATTTGATAAAGAAAAATTATTTGTCTTCATTAAATGCACATGTACCAGGTTTGGCCTAGCAAGATAATTTTACTAATGAGGTATTCTGCAGGAGACAGTAAATATTTTATCCTCAGAACAGGATTTTGCCTCTTTCCCCTCTGCTATTGACCTTGATTACAAAAGAATTACCAATTATATAGTCCTTTCATAATTTTTTAAAATTATTGCTGAATACTATCATATCCATTGTAATTTTATAATTAATAATATTCAAATACTCATCTATATGTCAAGTCTTTTATTTCAGCCATTAAAAAATTTATATTAACTATGCTATTACTTACATAATTACTTACATATTATAATTTTAATAAAAATATTTAGTTGGTTTTTGACATTAGCCATTGCTATATCTATGCACTATTTTGGCTTATTAGGGAGGTTTTCCCACTTGTGATAGAATGTGAAACCTCTAAACAGTGAAAAGAAAAACTATTTCAAGATAAATTTGTGCCTTGTGTATTAGGGCTTAATTGTCAGAATTTTTTTTTCCTCCATCAAATATGTCAGATTCCCCATGTTACCTTCTTTAATAAACTCATTCTACCAGAATCTAGTTGCTTTGGTGGTCTCAGTTGGAGAGGTGCACTGAAGAAAGTACCTTTTGTTTGTATGTGAGACTGTAGTTTTTCAGTGGTTAAAGCCTTGTGTTAAGTACTAAATAGTTTTCTTTGAGGTTTAGAGAAAGAAAAACAGAGTGTTGCTGATGCCTAAATCATTATGTTGCCTAGGTGCGTAAAGCACACACTGTCTTCTGTGAGAATTACAGAGGTGGTGATTTAAGTATTAACCATAGCTGTAGTTTGTCTCCCCTACTTACATCTAAATCAAAATGATGAGCAGTTTTTGTGTTTTGTCTTTAAATACGTCATTAAGGGACACATAGAGCAGAGACCCAAATATAAGGTCTGACAGTTAAATTTGAGAACTCATCCTAGAAAAAGTGCTACACCCCTCATTGCTGAATATCACTATGATCACATTCTAAGTACTCCCCTGGGGAAGCTATGCGCTGATGCCAGCACCTAGTTTATTCTCCAAAGCACTTTTGGACCGCTTTTTTTTTTTTTTTTTTCCTGGAATGGCCATCAAAGCTTTTGTGGTATTGCTTTTGATGTCCTGAGTATCATCAAAATGTCTTCCTTTCAATATTTCCTTTATTTTTGGGTAAAGAAAAATGTCATTGGGAGCCAGATCAGGTTAGTAGGAAGGTGTCCCAATACAGTTATTGTTTACTGGCTAAAAAATCCCTCACAAACAGTGCCATGTGAGCTGGTGCATTGTCGTGATGCAAGAGCCATGAGTTGTTGGCCAGGATTTTCAGTTAAGATTTTCCTGGGTCTCTATTGATGTTTACTTGGTCTTCTGTGCTTCTCACAGTCAGCTGACAATTTTGATGCACACTTTGATGAATTTTTACAGTGTTTTCATCAATTCTGCTTGTTACTAGCTGCTCTGACCTCTCTCCACAGTGAACACCTTCTCTCCCCTCAGAAAAATGTTTAATCCTGCTGTACACTGCAGTTTTCTTCATGGCCTTATCCCCATAAACTTAGACTAACATGTCCCTGATTTAATTTATGAAGGTTTCTTCATTGCTCTAATTGAAGCTCTGACATTCTCATGGCAGCACAGAAAAACACGCAATAAAGGACGCCACTCAGCAAGACACTGCCACACATCAACACGAACACAACTGTGAGACACTGATATACCAAGGTTATGAAACCTTACTGAGCTGTTTCTTCAGTGCTGCCAGTGTAAGCACATGGTGACAAGTTTGTGAACTTAATTGTCATACCGTGTATATTTAGCAGGTTTTGAAACTTTGGTTTCAGGATGCTTTTACATTCTCAAGAATTGAGGCCCTAAAGAACTTGTTTGTGTCTTTGTTAGTATTTTACCATTTTAGCAATGAAAACTTGAATATTTGATTCATCAGAAGAACCCAGAGGGGTTCTCTTCTATGGACTATAACCAATAACCCACTAATTATATTACATGTTAAGTAATTAACATATTCTGATGAAAAGTAAACTTTTTCAAAATAAAAAACTGTGAGCAGGGTAATACTGTTTATACACTTTTAAAAATCTCTTTAATGTTTGGAATAGTGAATGATCCCTAGATTCTTGCACCTGCTTCTGAATTCAGTCTGTTGGATTATTGTGCACCATCTAGCTTCTAGAAAACTGCTGTAGAATTATGACAGAATGAGAGTGAAAAGACAAATGACATCTTGATGTTATTATGAAACTAGTTTTTACCTGGTGGACCCCTGGAAATATCCTGGGTACCATCAGAGATCCCAGACTATACCTTGAGAACCGCTCCTTTCTATGAAGATTATTTCAGTATTAAGTGAGTGAATCCTATCCAGAAAATAATGGCGAAATGTATTTATTTTTTCATGGGCCTTTTAGGATATAAAATAAAGGTTGTTAATGGCAAAACTGTAAATGAAGGCAACATTTAAAACAGGATTCTATTTTGTAATTACCTACACTTAAGCATTTTTTCTCACGAGACTAAGACTTAGCATTAGACCAAGATACTGTAAAAATATGGGTACACTTGTACCCCTGGGGGAAGAGCTTTTCAGTGTCTTTCAGTGTGATTGGCCTTATCAAATCAACCTCCTGATTGTGAAGGAGTCTTAGGTTACTTAATGATTTGTACTGTTCTTGTAAAGACTTGTATTTGACTGTCTCATGGTATTTTCTTTCATTAGGTTCAATGAAAGATCACCCACAGCAGCAGCCAGGCATGTTGTCCCGTGTGACTGGGGGTATCTTCAGTGTTACAAAGGGAGCTGTTGGTGCCACCATTGGTGGTGTGGCTTGGATTGGTGGAAAAAGTCTGGAGGTGACCAAAACAGCTGTTACAACTGTGCCTTCCATGGGAATAGGGCTGGTGAAAGGCGGTGTCTCTGCTGTGGCTGGAGGAATGACAGCTGTTGGGTCTGCTGTTGTAAACAAAGTGCCCTTAACAGGAAAGAAGAAAGACAAATCTGACTAAAGTATGGAGATACACTTGCTCTCCACAGCATTATGATGCCAGTGGCATTGAATTGCTAAATTATGGACTCTAACCAAGTCACCTGTTTTGGACATTTATCTTCTAAACTGCTGTGTTGAAAGTATTGATGAGTGGCTTTCATCTAAAAAGAAGAGACCAATACAAGCACAGTGTATGAAGGTTTCTCATGCTTAAGTTTCAGCTTTTTATCTGGTAAAATGTTATACTTATTACTCTGTTGTAACTGAAGATATGGTATGTTTGAATATTTACTATAAGTCTTTCAGTTTGACTAAAAATGTGAAAGTTGAATTTAGTAGACGATCTTTACAATTCCATATGTATAATGTGCCAGGTAACTCATCTGCCCCTTAAGAAGGGGACCTTGAACTATATAAACTGTACCTTTGATGTGCCTAATAGTTTCAGGTGTCTTAGTTTTTTTTATAACCATAGTTGATTAAGCCAAGAGGCATTCTTTTCTTATTTAAGTTGGCAAAAGTAGCAGGAATTAGAGAAATTTAAAAGAAAAGGTAAATGGTTTTATGATACTGTTAACCATCTTTTGTTAGATATGCATTTTATTAATTTAATCATTGATGCCTTACAAAAGAAAACATCCTTTCTAATACCCTAAGTATGTGCAGTTCTTAGAAAATTATTCATGGATTCTTTTGAAAATTGTGAAATTAGTTTTCCCTCTTTAGAATCTCAGGAGTAGTGAGGTAAAGGCATTTCTTGCTCTCAGTGGAGAAGATAGTGCTTGTTGACTGTCTTGTCAGTAATAAAAATCAAATTACATTCTTCAGCATAGGTTCATGCTCCATCATTAATACACCTCACAGTGCCTAAGGAACATTTTTCACTGGTCAGAAGCTATGTTGCAAGAATTTCATATTAAGGAGGAACAAATAATAATTTTAAGTTCTTAATGTTACCTAAGGCATCTAAGATATAAAAAGAATCCCTCACATTCCATCTCTAGGATGTCTTATTAGTAGTACCCCTTTTAAAAGACATAGTAAAAGCAACTACAAGTATGTTAGGACTAACTTTCAAATTCAATGGAATGGACTCCAGAGATTACTTTTAATACAAAATCTGTGTGTTTTCAAGGTTTATATAGGCTTTTAAAATCTGTTATACAATTCTTTAAAACAGCTGTAGACTTTGTACCATTTTTCAAGCCCATTCCAGGGAGGGAATTGAAGTTTTTGATGATGGATGATAAATGTCATATCTTACTAACATGTCTTATCATGTCTCATTCATTCTCAAAGAATATGAAATTTATGTTCAGTTTCACAAAAATTTAACAGTTGGCATATATACTTGGCATTCCTCTTAACTAAGGGTTATAATTCAAGCCTGAAAATTTTTAACTTTATGCTTGAGTCTGGATATTTGTCTCTACTCTGTTACCTTTTTTTTTGTGGGGGAGGAGAGAGGTTGATTCCCTGCAGTAAGTCAGTCAAAATAGCATGCCTGAGAACTTGAAACAGATCGCTGGAACACCAGAGGCTTAAGCGTTTGTGAAACACTAAGAGTGTTAATAATGTGGATTAATAAGTGGATAAGAATATAACTTGACTTTTTAAAGCTTCATAAATATCAGAAGATTTTAAGAACCCTACAAGGTTCTTGAACCTTTCTATTATATACAAACTTGAAAAGTCATTAAAGAGTTCAATTCATTAGGAATTAAATGGTTATTTATTTCATGCAGTACAATTTAAGGTATTATTTGTTGGTATATCTGGTCAAATGTCACAATGAGAGGATTTTTAAAATTAACAGGCGAACACTAAATAATGGTATTAGAGAACTTGTTTCCTGCTATTTGAAAGAAATTATTGCTTCATTGCTAGTTTATATTTCTAATTTCTCTTCTACAGTTTAGACTTTAGCTTACTGTATGTTTGCATATTTGTTTTCAACTTTGCTTGTCTTTACAATTGCTTGAGGACACATGGTTGTGATTAATTTCTGCTACAGAAAAGCCACCCTGGTACATTTTATTTCATTAAGATTTTTAAAATTCTAAACTATAAGTTTGTTCAGAGGGGCTTTTGCAATGACAGCAGAAAACTGTACCAACGTACAGGTATAGAAGTTCTTGTTGAAATGAACTTGCCATTTGATGATATGTACAGCTGTATACTTGAGTCTTCACAGCTTATTTTATGTAGACTAGCAATTTGACCTGTTAAACAGGACTAGTTCATATCAAGAAATTAAGGCTGTTATATACACCTGGAGGCATCTGTTATTATCCTTTGAGTGGGTATTTGACACAATGGGGATAAACTTGTGTGACCCACTTGAATGATTGATCTGATAATGTTGACATTATGACTCCTATACTTAGTGGAATGTCAGATGAAAATAACTGAATCTTTTTTTTTGTACTAAAGGAATGGAAAAAGAACACACAAATTTGTTAATAAAACACTATGATCTGCAGAAGATGGAATGTTTCATAAAGATCTAAAGAAATAAAGAAATTTCAAAACAGGGTGATCTTAAAATTTTTAGTTACATAGCAGTTCATAAAATGCTATGGCCAATTAAAAAATTTTTTTGATAGTAATATGCAAACCTGACATCCCCAGATAATGCTAATACAATAGTGAAATACAAACATATTTTAAGTAACTCTAATAAAAATTAAAAACGCAGATTTCTACATTTTAAGTTTTATCCCAACTTGCTGAATCTCTGCACAGTGGGGCCCAGGACTGCATTTTAATAATCTCTTCAGGGGACTGTTGGGCACACTAAAGTTTGAAAACTGATGGAGGGGAGCATTTATCTGTGTTCTGAGTAGCTGGGGAACCAATTTAGGTATTTCACTAGACAGATGTGACTAAAAGGAATGGGAATAGTAGAAAAATGATATTTACTGGGTATCTCCTTATCTGCCAGGTATTTAATGTCCATAGGTTATCTCATTTAATCATCACGAGATTCTTCCAGAGTTTTGCTGTGTTGCCCAGGCTGGGGTACAGTAGCATAATCATAGCTTACTACAGCCTTCAACTCCTGTGTCAGCCTCCCAAGTAGCTGGGACTACAGGCATGTGCCACCACACCCGACTAAATTTTTCCATTTTTTTGTAGAGATTGGTCTTGCTCTTGATCAGGCTGGTCTTGAACACCTGCCCTCAAGCCATATTCCACCTTGCTCTCCCAGAGTGCTGGGAGTACAGGCGAGAGCCACCATGCCAGCCTGAAGAAGTATCTTTATTTCCTTTTTAGAAATGTGGAATAGGTTAACTTGTGGTGTTAGTTGAATTTTCATCCCTTTTAAATTAGTCTCAGTCTCAACTTCTCCAACTTGTGTCCAGAAACAGAAATGGGGCAACTGAGTAACTAGGCCTTCGTCCCGGGATTGATGTTCTGTGCCAGGCGTGTGCTTGTTTCACTAGGCTAACTTGAAGCTTGCTGGAAGTCTTCCAGGTGATCACAATCACTTTGGTGACTAATTACATTTTACTACAGAAATGAATTTAGTGTAATTGTATAAAAATGGAACAAAATTTAATTTTGGTAGAGCTTTTTTTTCCCAGAGGAAATAAAATTTGACTTTAGTGATTTATGTAAGGATATCTCCCCTGCTATGATGTTCATTCTGAATTTTTATAATTCTATTTTACAGGGAGATCTGAGTTAGTATGTAAGAATGGAAAAAAGTCAAGCAAAAGCATTTCAGAGGTTTAAGGGCCAAAAAAGAAAGGAATGGGATTTGGCTTAAGGGAAAATAAAGTCAGTATACTGCATGATGGATCTTTAAGAGTACACTACCAACGTACTCCAGTAACTAACTGCGTCTGGTTCTCTGTGCCTACTCTTGAGCACCTAAATTTTGCTCCTGTACTGACCAGTTTCTTTTTAAATTAATGGCTGCAAAACATATATGGCTGTTCAACTCTACTGAACTTTCTTAAAGACTCTTTTGCTGTATGTTCACTTTCCCACTCCTCAAAATGACTATTTTGTGTCTCTTCTTCCCAACCCTCCTAAATATTTCTTCCATCTCTTTCTACTATAAAAAGGCAACTAGCAACAGCTCTTATCCAAAGTCACCTCACTTCCTCAAGGATATTAATCCAGCAGTTTTTTCATTTCTCATTTGTCCTTCCTGGGTCATACCCATTAGTGTTCTTTAAACAAAATAAACAGAGGTCACACCCAACATGTTCTTTAAACAAAAATTACTCAGCCTTACAATCTCCATTTTTCTGATTCCCTTTGCAGCAAAATGTCTTGAAAAAACTTTATAGTTCCTGTGTTGGTGCTGCTGTGGCATCCTGTCACTGTGGGGATAAAAATAGCCAGGACACAATTAGTAAGTACATGCTTGCAAGAGGTAGGCTTCCCAGGGGTGCAGGGAAAAGCCCCAAGTAACCTCTGCCTGTGGCCTTTTATTGAAACATTGTACAATAGGTGTGGGGGCCTCAATAACGCACACAGTTGCTTGAGGGCTTGTCTCCAGGCTGCAAAATATCTCTGTGCAGCGGGAGATTGTCCTGCTCCCAGCACCTCCCTCAAGAACCTGTGACCGCTTCTACAAGCCTGGTGCTCAGTCTCCTTCATTCCTGCTTCTTCCTAATCTCTCATTTTCTTTCTAAACCACTCCAGTTGGCCTTCTTAACCTTCTCATTATACCAGAATCACTCTTGATAGGGTAAACCGATGGTTTCCTTTTTGCCAACCTCTCACTGGCATTGATTATTAATGATCAGGTCCTCTTTTCATTCTCTGGCCAACGTCTTCCTCCGATCAACCTTTCTCAGGCTTGGCCAGCCATCTTACTCAAAATCTACACTCTTTGTCCAGTTAGTCTCAGCTAGAGTCACGGCTTTAAATACCATAGATATGCAGATAATCCCCAAGTATGTACTTTCGGTCCTGACTCATCACAACTTCACGCTTAGACATTTACCTGTTTGTATGCATATCAAAATTGACACCTAACTACCAAGGTAACCATACGATATATTCCAAACTGAGAGAGTACACCACTGATATAAACCAAAATCTCTTCAAGGGTTTCCCGTCACACTTAGAATGGGATTCTGCTCCTTGTATGGACCTGTGCTGCTTATCTCCTCTGTGCTACTCTCCCCTAACTCAGCCCTGCTCCAGCCATACTGGCTGCTATTCTTTTTCTTGAACAAACATTCCTGTGTGACCTTGACTATGTGACTTATCTTCAGTCTCATCTGTAGAATAGTAAAAAATGGTACTCGACTCCTAGGATTGTGAAGCATTGTACACAGAGCTGTCTCTCACTACCCTAAGGAATCAAATGGATTTAGAAAATGAAAGTTACTTGCATTTGGGGAATGGAGGCTAAAGATTGAGAATACTACTTACATTTTTCATAATTTTTTCATACTCAGAAGGCCATGCACACTTAGTACACAGATGGTCAGTATCAGAGTCAATTGTTTGTGTATGTGTTACAAAGTTGAAACTTCACAGCAGAAAGTGAGCCAGTCTGTATCTGGATATTGTTTATCTTAGACAAGATTTAGAAATGGAAACTAAATTCTCAGCTACTTGGGAGGCTGAGGCAGGAGGATCACTTGAACACTAGCCAGGCTTGGTGGTACACACCTGTATTCCCAGCTACTCGGGAGGCTGAGGCAGGTGGATCACTTGAACACTAGCCAGGCATGGTGGTACACACCTATATTCCCAACTACTCGGGAGGCTGAGGCAGGAGGATCACTTGAACACTAGCCAGGCATGGTGGCACACACCTGTATTCCCAGCTACTCGGGAGGCTGAGGCAGGAGGATCACTTGAACACTAGCCAGGCATGGTGGTACACACCTGTATTCCCAGCTACTCGGGAGGCTGAGGCAGGAGGATCACTTGAACACTAGCCAGGCATGGTGGCACACACCTGTATTCCCAGCTACT
>CAUYPK010003544.1:0-22210 GCA_963574355.1 Loris lydekkerianus
AGCCACTGGTAAATTTCAAAAATAAAAATATATACCCAAAACAATTACAATAATTGAGGAATCAGTAGGTTAAATGCTTTTCAATATTTATTGCTAAAGAAAAACTGTAAACTAGCAACAACAACTTTAAAACTTTAAATATAAAGTGCAGAAAACCATAGCTTAACAGGTAATCAAGCTAAATCACAATCACCGAATCAAATAACCTGTATGACCCGAGTATATACGGTAATCCACAATTCATATTGTCATTTTGCCAGTTATCTCACTGGTCACTAAAATCAAAATGAAGAGATTTAACACTGATACAATACTATTATTTAATCTATAGTCCATTTTCTAATTTTGCCAATGATCTCAATAATGTTCATTATTGCTATTTTAATGCATTCGGTGGTCATATGTCTTTAGTCTTTTTTAATCTAGAACAGTGTCTTTGCCTTTATTTGTCTTTTATGACCTTGATGTTTTTTAACATTGTTTTGTAGAATGTCTCTCCATTTGAGTTTGTCTGCTGTTTCCTCGTGATTAAATTTAGGGTATGCATTGTTGGGCTGGGATGCCACAGAAACAGTGTTGAGTTCTCAGAGCCTCATATTGGGAGACTCATGATACATGTTAGTTTGTCTCATTACTGGCAATTTCTTTTCTTTTTCTTTTTTTTTTTTTTTTTAAATACAAGGTCTCATTATGTTACCCAGTGGTACAATCACAGCAAATTTCAAATTACAACACATAGGCACAAGTGAAACTCTTTCCTTAGCCTACCAAGAAGCTAGGACTTCAGAACCACACCACCATGCCTGGCTAATTTTTTTTTTTTTTTTTTGAGACAAAGTCTCACTTTGTTGCCATTGGTAGAGTTCTGTAGTGTCATAGCTCACAGCAACCTCAAACTCTTGGGCTCAAGCTGTTCTCTTGCCTCAACCTCCTGAGTAGCTGGGACTACAGGCGCCGACCACAACACCTGGCTGTTTTTTAGACACGAGGTCTTGCTCTAGCTCAGGCTGGTCTCAAACCCATAAACTCAGGCAATCCACCTGCCTCACCCTCCCAAGTGCCAGGATTACAGAAGTGAGCCACCACACCCGGCTGTGATTTTTTTTTTTTTTCTTTTGTAGAGACTGTGTCTCATTTTGTTGTCCAGGCTGGTCTTGAACTCTTGGCCTCAAGTGATCCTCCTTCCTTGGCCTCCCAAGTGCTTGGATTACAGGTGTAAGCTACTGCGCCCGGCATTATTGCAATATAAACTTCATCACCTGGTTGAGGTGATACACATATTTGTTGGGTTTCTCCCATGTGTAATTACTGTTTATTTCCCTTTAATACTCATCTAAGTCATTTGTGGAAGGATATTTGAGACTATTTAAATAACCTGTAATATCCCACTAGCTTAGTATTATTTGTGGACTCCTTTTCTGAGAAAGGATCTTGCTTTGTTGTCTATGCTTGAGTATAGTGCCACCATCATACCTCACAGCAGCCACTAACTCCTGGGCTCCAGCAATCCTCTTGCCTCAGCCTCCTGAAGCATACTCCGCCAGGCCCAACTAATTTTTTTTTTTTTTTTTTTTTTGATAGAGACGGGGTCTAGCTGTTGTCCAGGCTGGTACCAGTCTGAAACTCTTAGGCTCAAGCAATCCTCCCACTCTGGCCTCCCAAAGTGCTAGGATAAGCCACTGGAAGAAGAAGAAGTTATTTTAATAGTCTAAGAGGCTGGGTGCAGGGGCTAGGGTGCCAGCCACATTCACAGGGGCTGGCGGGTTTGAACCTGGCCCAGACCTACCAAACAGCTACTGTGCCTGGCCCAGATTTCTGATTCTTATTAAAATGTCTCAGAAATTTGTGTTCTTTTTATACTTCATATCAGCCAATAATTCTCTTTCTTTATTGTATTAAATTATGAAAAAGGAAAATCCCTTTGATTTCTTTCAAAATTTTCTTTAAGAATTATGACTGTGACCAGGCATGGTGGCTTCCACCTGTAATCCTAGCACTCTGAGAAGTCAAGGCCAAAAGTTCACTTCAGCTCAGGAGTTCAAGACCAGCCTGAGCAAGAGTGAGACCTTGTCTCTATTAAATGTAGAAAAATTAGCCAGGCATTGTGACTGGTTCCTATAGTACCAATACAAGGAAGGCTGAGGCAAGAGGATCACTTGAATCCCGAAGTTTGTGGTTGCTATGAACTTGGCTCAGGCCATGGGATTCTAGGCTGGGCAACAGAGTGAGACTCTGTCAAAAAATAAAAATAAAAATAATTTTTTTTTTTTTTTCATTTCTCTGCCACCCCCCCTTTTTTTTTTCCCAGTTAGCTGGTCCTTTCTCCTTTTTGGAAAGTCTGGCTATTTGGAATCTTGGCAAAGAAGATGATTGTCCTCTGCTTCCTCACCAAACCCTTGTTTGTGGAGCCTGTTTCTTCCTTTCTTTTCAACGTGGGATTTACTTCATCAGAACATTATTTAGAAACTGCTTTTGCCCTTCAAACTTCTCAGCAATGTAAAGGAAGCTTCTCTTCCTTGATACTAACTGCAGTAATTTTGTTTCAGGTAGACTACATTTAGGGTGATGGGCCATTTGGAGGATCTGAAAAGAATGAGCTGCAGTCTTTGAAGAGTTAGTCATCAGAGAATATACTGTTGGTTTTTAAAAGAGCTCAGGCTTATAATACAACCCTAAGAATTGTATATTTTAGTAGGCCTCAGATAAATTAGAAAATTCTAGGCCCTCTGAGGGTCTACAGGTAGATTTCAGGGATGTTGGTGGAGCCATTAAAATCACATTTATTTTTCAGGGAATATCCGTAACTTAACATTTACTCAAAGAAGCCTAAAGGTTAAAAGTCACTGTTATAAAGATGCTCGTGAAAGCTGTGGTATCTTTCCATTGACTTCCATATGTTATTGGTACTTGGCCTTCCAGGTGATCTAAGTCATGATTTGACTGAATCAAGAAGGAGCGTCTAACTGAGCAGTTCTCAATCTTTGGGTCGCGACCCCTTTGTAACAATGAAAATACATCCTGCATATCAGATATTTACATTACGATTCATAACAGTAGCAAAATTACAGTTCTGAAGTAGCAACAAAAATAATTTTATGATTAGGAATCACCACAACATGAGGAACTGTATTAAAAGGTCGTGGCATTAGGAGGCATTAGGGAGTTTGAGAACCATTAGAAAGTGTATTTGACTTTGATTTTTGTTTCCACAACATAAACTCTCAATAAATGTGTGATGAATGACAGAAGGGAAGAGAGTTAAAAGTGCCCCATCTGGGTCCTTCCAATAGGGGGCAGGAGCCTGCTCTGTGCATCATTGTTCAAGCAAAAATTACTTCTAGTGAGGCAGTATTTTCTGAGAGACTACAAGAAAAAAAGTTCATTTCCATACATTAAATGTGAACAGCTGTGTTATTAAATTAAGCCAATACTTGCCTAGTTCACAAGCATATTATTTTCAATAAGGTACAATTGTCCTTCTGATTGTCATCTTTCTTTCAGGCGTTAGCAAATCAGTCATCAAAACAATGTCCATCATGGATTTTGAAAAGGTTAATCTTGAATTAATAGAGGCTTTATTAGAGTGGATTGTGGAAGGAAAGCACTCCTATCCTCCAGGTAAGTACTTTGTTACTCAGGCCTGAATGATCCACATATTAGACACTCTGTCCTTGGCTAAATGGGAGACTGGTCATGAGTATCTGAATCACATGCAAATTCTTTGCACATAGAGGACATAAGATAGTAGGATTAAGAGCATGGCTTTGGAGTCTAATCAACCTCCCAGCTCTGCTACACAGGAACCCTATAACCTTTGACTAAGTCCTTATCTTTTCTGTGCTTCAGTTTTCTTATTTGTAAAATGAAGAATAAATCCTCTTAAATAAAATTATTTTGAGGGTTTAAAGAAAATATGTAAAACACTTTGCACAGTGCCTGACTGACATATAGTTAATGCCCAGTAGATAACTACCCCCAGTAATGATAATACTATAATTATAGGCTTGGCGCCTGTAGCTCAAGCAGCTAAGGTGCCAGCCACATACACCAGAACTGTTGGGTTCAAATTCAGCCTGGGCCTGCCAAACAACAATGACAACTACAATTAAAAAATAGCCCGGCATTGTGGTGGGCACCTGTAGTACCAGCTACTTAAGTCCTTGCGTAAGCCCAGGAGTTGGAGATTGCTGTGAGCTGTGATGCTACGGCACTTTACCCAGGGCAACAACTTGAGGCTTTGTCTCAAAAAGAAAAAAAAAAAAATTATAATTATGATAATATAGCTGACCCTTGAACAACAAGAGGATTGGGGTGTCGACTGCAGTCGAAAATCTTCATTTAACTTTTTTTTTTTATTGTTGCAGTTTGGCCAGGGCTGGGTTTGAACTCACCACCCTCAGTATATGGGGCCAGCACCCTACTCACTGAGCCATAGGCACCACCCTTCATTTAACTTTTTACTCACCAGACTAATAGCCTTCTGCTGACAGGAAGACTTACCTATAATGTATATAGTCAATTAACACATATTTTATATGTTATATGTATTATATACTTACAATAAAGTAAGGTAAAGAAAAGAAAATACTAAGAAAATCATAAGAAAGATAAAATATATTTTCTACTCTTAAGCAGAAGTGAATCGTAAAGTTCTTCATCTTCATTGTGTTCGCGTTGAGGAGGCTGAGGAGGAGGACAGAAAGGAGGCAGGAAGGCCGCCACACCCGGTGGAGCTTTGAAGACATAAATCATAACTTCTGTCTGACTTTGTTTCTTCATTCTCTAAAAGTGTTTCTGTCTGGTGCCAATCCTCCTTCCACTGTTTGCTTTAGTTTCAGTGCCCATATTATACAAGGTCCTCGTTGTAAAAGAGGTCAAAAGCCATTTTGAATCCTCAAAACCCTTCTGCCAGACTGTCCAGTGTCACTTGGTTTTCTGGCACTGTTCTTCTCTTCCTCATTGTTTGGCACTAGTTCAGAAGCATTCGTCTCCGTCACGTGTCTTCTGTTAATTCCTCTGGTGTGATGCCTGGTAACCCTCGAACTCTCCAAGATCCATATCTTGAAGTCCTTCCCCACTACCACCACTGTTTTGCCACATCCACAGTCTCTTCCTTGATGGGCTCTGTGTAAATCCTGTGAATCATGCACAATATCTGACTGAACAGTTTTCTCCAGCAAGGATTTTTTGTTTTAGGCTTGCTGGCTTTCACAGCTTTTTCTATAGCAGTGACTGACATCCACAGTGAGATAATCCTTCCAGACTTTCATGATGTTCTCTCTATCAGGGTTCTCTTCCATATTGGCAGTCCTTTCTGTAGAGTACCATGTGTAATTAACCTTAAAGATCCTTGCGACCCCCTGATCTGGAGGCGGAATTAGAGACATTGTGTTTGAAGGCAAGTAGAACACTTTGATGTCTTTGATGTTGAACTCATGGGGCTCTGGGTAGCCAGAGGCATTGTGCAATATCAAAAGGACTTTAAAAGGCAGTCCCTTACTGGAAAGGTACTTCCTGACTTCAGCACCGTAAGAAGAAACCATAAGAAGGGTTCTCATGGTCCAGGCTTTATACAACGAAAAGACTGGCAGCTGGTATTTATTATAGATAAGGGTAGTCCTGACCTTAAACCTGAGTGTATTTGCACAAAACAGTAGAAATAGCCTATCTCTTCCTCCCTTAACTCCTGGTGCTCACTTCTCTTTCTTACTAATTAATGTCCTTTGTGGCATTTTTTTCTATAATATGGCACCATTGTTTTCATGAATAACCTGTTCAGGCAGATATTCTTTCTCCTCAAGGATTTTCTTATGGTATCTGCTACTTCTTGGTTGGTAGAAGCAGCTTCTCCTGTTATTTTGGATTTTTTAAGCCAGACCTCTTTCTAAAATTATCAAACCGTCCTTTGCTGACATTAAATTCTCTGGCTTTAGCTCCTTCACCTGCCTTTTTGCTTTAAGTTGTCATAAAGTGACTTTGCTTTTTCTCAAATCCATCAAAGTCTGTAGGTATGCCTTTCTTACTGCAATCCTGCACCCATATAAAAGCTGCATTCTCAGCTCAGCACCCATAGCACAGTGGTTATGGCGCCGGCCACATAACACCGAGGCTGGCAGGTTTGAACCCGGCTGGGCCAGCTGAACAACAATGATGACAACCTCAACAAAAATTAGCCGGGCATTGCGGTGGGTGCCTGTGGTCCCAGCTACTTAGGAGGCTGAGGCAAGAGAATTGCCCCAGTTTGAGGTTGCTGTGAGCTGTGACGCTACAGCACTCTACCGGGGCAGCAGAGTGAGACTCTGTCTCAAAAAAAAAATAAATAAATAAATAAAAGCTACATTTTCAATATGAGATAAGGTATTTCACACTCGCTGGCACAGCTGCAGGAAAAGCTTCACAGATTTTCTCGTTTTACAATGTTCCTTACACTGGATTCACTTACCTTGAAATGGCAGACAGCTACACCAGCAGACTCAATCTACGGTACTTATCAAGCAATTCAGCTTTTTCTTGTAATGTCATGACTTTTCTCTGCTTCTTGGGGGCATTTCCAGCATCACTAGTGCCACTTCATACGGGGCTGTGGTGTCATTCAGGGTGTGCAGTCTTGAACTGAACACAATGAAAATATGGAAGAACCATGAGAGGTCACTTTTTACTACGCTCTGCAATTTGCTGGAGAAACAAACTGCTGATGTGGAGATGATTAGCGTCCCACGGTATTTTAAGCAGATACTCACAACACTTGAGCTCATCGCAGTAGCAACAGGAGGTGGCTGCTCAGTTATCCCAGGGGTGCAGTATATACGGTTAATTTCATGCAATTAGGATTGTATCTACATTTGTTTATATTTCTCTTGACTTTCAAATGGCATTATGTGTGGTCTATAAGTGTGTGCATTAGTTTTTATCAATTCTAACCTTTTATAGTAGATATGTGTGTATTTTATCATAGTAAATGATAACAGTAGACTAATGTCTATATATATTTTATACATTTGTGGCATACCTAAATTTTTCTTAATTTTTTCAATATTTCCAGGCAACACAGCTTGTCTCCTAGTTTTTTCAAATAGTCACAAATCTCCAAAAAGTTTTCCAACGTAGGTATTGAAAAAAATTCGCATATAAGTGGACCTGTGCAGTTCAAATCTGTATTCAAGGGTCAGCTGTACACTTATTCTTACCGTCACCACTCCCATCATACAGCAATCACTACTTCTCCTTTACTCAGTCGTCCCGTCCAGTGGACTTCTTAACTTCATTTGCAGCCCCTTCGACCCAGATCGAATACCCCAGATCTTTTCATATCCGAATTCTTAACATCATTCAGGTTTCTGCTCAGATGCCGCCTCTGCAGACCACCCTATCTGTCGCCTCCTTCCTCTATCATAATACTCCAAATGATTTTTATTTTCATTGCAGCACTTGTGAACACTGTGTGAAATGAGAGTTTTGCTTACTATCTTTTTCAACAGATGTAAGCTCCTTAAGAATAGGGATTTCTGGCTCGGTGCCTGTAGCTCAAGCGGCTAAGGCGCCAGCCACATACACCTGAGCTGGCGGGTTCGAATCCAGCCCAGGCCCGCCAAACAACAATGACGGCTGCAACCATAAAATAGCCGGGCATTGTGGCAGGCGCCTGTTGTCCCAGCTACTTGGGAGGCTGAAGCAAGAGAATCACTTGTACCCAGGAGTTGGAGGTTGCTTTGAGCTGTGATGCCACGGCACTCTACCTAGGGTGACAGTTTGAGGCTCTGTCTCAAAAAAAAGAATAGGGATTTTTTGTTCACCACTGTATTTCTCATATCCCAGAACAGTTCCTAGAACATTTAGGTGCACAGTAAATACACGTATTAATATTTGTTGCACAAATTAAGGAAGAACAGCTGATGTTGAGTGATCATTAAATAGAATAACAGATCAAAAATTATGTGCTCATAAGGTCTTTAACAGAAATAAGAATGGCTGTCCTTTTCTGCTTTAATCATTATGTGGTGTTTTCTAAAGAGACTTGTGAGCCATATAAAATGATGAAAGAGCCTTGTTTCTCTTTTCTTGGCAAGTAGTCACTTTTGGCTAATGCATTATCATTGGACTGACTATCCTGTTTCATCCGAAAGGAAATCGGGCATAGCAGCCAAAAAGAAATGTTACAGAATTATCTGAATTCAAAGCAGAGTAGATACAGTGGATAGGGAATTAGTGAGATATTTGTGAGTATCAAAGATACCTTTGACACAGGTGGCCAAGCCATGAGGGCAGAGCAGATCATAAGACACGTAAAAATAGGTACAACTTTGTTTCCATCCACATAGATTATTTTTTGGCAGAGACTAGCATGGGGTATGTAATGGAAAGAACATAAATCTGGTGCCAGAAACCCTAGGTTTGTATCCAAGCTTACTAACTCTGTGACCTGAGTCACAAGTTACTGAATCACTTGCAGGGATATTAAAAACCTTTTTAATATATGGCAAGAGGGACTGAGATGATGTGTGTCAATGTTCTTTATATATTCTGAAGTATTAAAAATGCTGCAAGATGCCTTTTGGCCTTCTTCAGAGTTCCATTTTTATAATAATTTACATTCCTTATTTATTTATTTATTTATTTTCAGACAGAGTCTCACTATGTCACCCTCAGTAGAGCGCTGTGGCATCACAGCTCACAGCAACCTCAAACTCTTGGGCTTAAGCGATTCCCTTGCCTCAGCCTCCCAAGTAGCTGGGACTACAGGTGCTGCCACCATAAGACCCAGCTATTTTCTTGTTGCAGTTGTCATTGTTGTTTAGCTGGCCCAGGTCAGGTTCGAACCCACCAGGCCCGGTATATGTGGCTGGCACTGTAACTACTGTGCTACGAGCGCCAAGCCTAGATTCCTTATTTAGTGGGAGGATAACTGTGACTAAGTAATTGGTTGCGAGTTCTTTATGGGCGGATCCTTGTTGCACCTCACTCAGACCTGACATTGGTACCCAGCAAATATTTGTGGTATTAAAGGAGAGGTTAGTAAAGAACCTTTAATTTCATTTCAAAATAAATCACAAAAGAAGGTGATTATCTCTAAGTGACAGCTCTTATCACAGAAGATTCAATTGTCACTGCTGCTTTTCTCTCACATAAAATTTAAAAGTCCACAAACTGTTAACATGACATGATCTATCTCTATCTCTGTAAAATATATCTGATTTTTTATTACCAGATTGGCAGCCAATTACACATATATTTTTTTCTCATTTACAGTAAAAATATTTATGGATTTTATTTATTAGTAGAGAGAAGAGTCTTTGTCTTACAAGGTTAGAAAGGTAACTCTTCCTACAGAAACAATGTCAGTGGCCACTGCTCTGAAGAAGTATGTTTTAAAGAGCTCAGCTAATAATTCTTGGCCTTGAATTTATAGGCATTATACTTTTACACAACCCCATCTTTCTTGTTGTGGAAGAATATATAGTATTACTCCACTTTTGTCCCTTACTGAGTCAGAAAATGTGCATAAAACATGGTTTATTTAGATCCTTGGGGACCTTACAAAGAAAACTGATAGTGAAAAATTCTTACAAAATTGCATTTGGGGTTTAAAATAGCTTGCTAATCTATGTTACTTTTTCCTTTTTTACATTTATTATATTTATTTTATATATATATATGTATATCTAGGTGCTATACTTGTATTTCTACCGGGACTAGCAGAAATCAAAATGCTCTATGAACAGCTACAGTCTAATTCTCTTTTCAACAACAGACGTAGTAATCGGTAAGCTAATTGTTTCCTATGTTCTCAATCATCCATTGCAGTGTCTACAAAGATGAATAACCAGAAAGGTCTCTTTTATAGTTAACCCCCTCTTTAGACCCTGTATCATTCTTCAAGCATATGTTTGTTTATGCCAGCTGTACATGGACAAACCTGATTGTCCCATAAAATCAGTTATTTCCATTTTATTAAAGAAAAAATATTTCTCTTTACTTTGCATACTCAGCAAACTTGGATGTAATTCCAGTTGCTAGATTCCCAGGTAGTGGAGAAGCCAGCATTAGTAACAATGAAGAAAGCCTACCATTTTGAGAGAAAATTATTTTCACTGGTTCCTCTTCCAGTAGCAAGACACCCTGGGTACGTCTTCTTATCTAAGGGGGAAACTATTTGACAAAGGAACACCTTAGAAATGTAAGAAATGAAATGTTTTAGCTTACATTATCGTCTGCCTCTCTTTCTCTGGATTTAAAGGTAAAGATGAAATGATTCTTTGCTAGTTAGTGTGCTCTAGGTTTGTTACTTATAGGATATCAATTACTTATTCCTCTTAGTTATTTGCTACAGAATTAAATACACTCCAGCATTTTTTCCAAGTTGGTACTAGATTTTTAGTTCCTACAACTAAGTACCTATATACTCGAGTATAAGCCGAGTTTTTCCGGCACAAAATTTGTGCTGAGTTCGGCTTATACTCGAGTATATACAGTAAATACTTTGTAAGCATCAGAAAGAACCTTTCCATTTAGAAGAGTGGGACCTGGTGAGAATTGCTGGCAGAGAAGCTGCTGATACTTGGAGTCATATTTTTAGTTTTGATAGAAATTCACCCACTGAAATCCAATTTTAGTGCTTTGTGCTATAATACTTTAATGCACTTTTATTTCCTTTCAGATGTGTTATTCATCCACTTCACTCATCTCTATCCAGTGAAGAGCAGCAGGCTGTGTTTTTAAAACCTCCTATAGGTGTAACTAAGATTATAATTTCCACCAACATTGCTGAGACATCCATAACTATCGATGATGTTGTCTATGTCATTGATTCTGGGAAAATGAAAGAAAAGAGGTATTCTCTTTTGGTGGTATAAGGGAGCGGCTAAAGATGCCCCATTTAGAGAGGCAGAGATGATAATGGCTAAAGCTATTAAGCTGCATGCATTACTTTTTAAAAAAAAGTCTTTGTTTCTTTATGAAAACTATATGTGGATGTGTAACTCTACAGCTAGGACCGTGAACTTAAAGTCAAACAAGGGTGGAAAACTTAAGGTTTTACCTTAGAGCAATGAATGGTTTTTCCTATGCTTGGAAGAATAAAAGTTGGATAAAGAAACTCTATATATGGCTCGGCACCTGTGGCTAAAGCAGCTAAGGCACCAGCCACATACACCTGAGCTGGCAGGTTCGAATCCAGCCCAGGGCCCACCAAACAACAATGACGGCTGCAACCCAAAAATAGCCAGGCGTTGTGGCGGGCGCCTGTAGTCCCAGCTACTTGGGAGGCAGAGGCAGGAGAATCACTTGAGCCCAGGAGTTAGAGGTTGCTGTGAGCTATGATGCCATGGCACTCTACCCAAGGCAACAGCTTGAGGCTCTGTCTCAAAAAAAAAAAAAAAGAAAAGAAACTATATATAGTGACATGTCATATCATTTAAATCAGCACTAGCTCTTTTCACTAGTGACTCACAGGGCACCATGTCCTTCTGGAGGAGTAAAGCGGTTTATGGTTTATCTAGTCTGTCCATGCCAAGGAGTCTTGGCTACTTCTTTATAAAATAACTATTTTGTATGTGTTGTTTTTTTTTTTCTTTACAGATATGATGCCAGCAAAGGGATGGAAAGTCTAGAGGATACTTTTGTATCTCAAGCCAATGCTCTGCAAAGAAAAGGTCGAGCAGGCCGTGTTGCATCTGGGGTCTGCTTCCATTTATTCACTAGCCATCACTACAATCACCAGCTTTTAAAACAGCAGCTTCCAGAAATACAAAGAGTGCCATTGGAACAGCTGTGTCTAAGGTGATATCTTGATTTTTCTGTTCTATTTCCAAAAGAGCTAAATGTTTCTCACCCTGTTAGGTTCCAAGTTTTCCTTTTCCTACTAGAGGATATTTTGCTAAGAATGGACATGGATGAATTCATTCATTTGTGACTAAAGAGTTCTTCAGGGTTGCCTTTACCATTCTGCACATAAAGATCTCTTATACTGCAGAACACGGGTCTGAAATAGAGCTTAAGAATACATTTGGGGTGGCTCGGCACCTGTAGCTCAGCAGCTAGGGCACCAGTCACATACACCATGCCCAGCTAGGTTTTTTTCTATTTTTAGTAGAAATGGGGTCTCACTCTTACTCAGGCTGGTCTTGAACTCCTAAGCTCAAGCACCCCTCCTCAGCCTCCCAGAGTGCTAGATTACAGATGAGTCACTGTGCCCAGCCATAGTTCAAAAAATTTAAAGCAAAAGGTATCCTGTACTGCCACCTTGGATTTTTTTTTTTTTTTTTTTTTGTAGAGACAGAGTCTCACTCAATCACCTTCTGTAGAGTGCTGTGGCGTTACACAGCTCATAGCAACCTCCAACTCCTGGGTTTAGGCAATTCTCTTACCTCAGCCTCCCAAGTAGCTGGGACTACAGGCGCCTGCCACAACGCCCAGCTATTTGTTGCAGTTTGGCCAGGGCTGGGTTTGAACCTGCTAACCTTGGAATATGGGGTCGGCACCCTACCCACTGAGCCACAGGCACCACCCGCCACCTTGGATTGTATTTATTTTAAATAACTCTCCTTGCCCCATCTTCAAGCACCAAAAATATTGGGTGGAAACGCAGGTACTTGGGCAGCTAATGCAACCTGGTGTTAAATCACAATCTAGGGATCTATGCTGGCCCCAGAGACTGATGCCAAACATTTGGTGTGGGCCTGGTGGAGAAATAAGTCAGTGTAGTCAGAAATTCCTATACATTACAGCACTCCAGGGTAGGCCAAGTGGCTGGGGACGGCAAGAATCAGACCCTGCCAGTCAAACATGCTCTGGATTCTAACCACTCAGGAATGGGTGGAAAGTGAAGGCTGCAAGAATGAGACAGAGCCTGTACTTCGAAAATAAAAATTTCTCCAACAGCACCATTTACTACTACATCTGTGCCCCTGGGCAGAGTCTGACAGGCATGGGTGCCCTCCTAGTTCTTTGAGCTTGGCAGAAGCCACATTATTCAGGTTTGTGCTCGCAAGGTCACTGGTGGGCAAAGGTGAGCTGAGTTAAGAAATTGTAAAGTGTACAACAGAATAGGCTTACTAAAGACACAGTGTTGAACAGCAGAACTCTAGAACTTACTCATCTTGTATAACTGAAAGTTTATACCTATTGTACAGCAACTCCCAATTTCCCCTTCACCCCCAGCCCTGGCAACTCCCATTCTACTCTCTGCTTCTGTGAGTTTGACTTCTGTAGATACCTCACGTGAGTGAGATCATACAGTACTTACCTTTTTGTGACTGGCTTATTTCACTTGGAATAATGTCCTCAAAGTTTCACGCATGTTGGATATTGCAGAATTTCCTTCTTTTTAAAAACCGAATAGTGGGGTGGCACCTGTGGCTGAAAGGAGTAAGGCACTGGCCCCATATGCTGGAGGTGGCGGGTAGCCCCAGCCAAAAAAAAACAAAACTGAATAGTATTTCATTGCATTGTATGTCTATACTGCATTTCTTTATCCACTCATCTCTCAATGGACATTTAGGTCATTTCTGCATCCTGGCTGTTATGCCTAATGCTGCAGTGAACGTGAGAATGAAAAATATCTGTTTAAGGCAGCGCCGTAGCTCAGTGGGTAGGACACCAGCCACATACACTGAGGTTGGCAGGTTCAAACCCGGCCCGGGCCAGCTAAACAACAATGACAACTGCAACAAAGAAACAGCCAGGCGTTGTGGTGGGCGCCTGTAGTCCCAGCTACTTGGGAGGCTGAGGCAAGAAAATCGCTTCAGCCCAAGATTTTGAGGTTGCTGTGAGCTGTGACACCATGGCATTCTACCTAGGGCGACAGCTTCAGACTCTGTCTCAAAAAAAAAGAAAGGAAAAGAAAATATCTGTTCAAGATTCTGATTTCAGGCTGGGAACAGTGGCTTGTGCCTATAATCCCAGCAGGGAGGCCAAGGCAGGTGGATTGCCTGAACTCAGGAATTAGAGACCATCCTAAGCAAGAGTGAGACCCCATCTCCTTAAAAAAAAAACCCAGATGTTGTATCGAGCATCTATAGTCCTAGCTATTTGGAAGGTTGACACAAAAGAATCACTTGAGCCCAAGAGTTTTGAGATTGCTGTGAGCTATGATGCCACAGTACTCAACCCCAAGTGACTGAGTGAAACTCTGTCTCAAAAAAAAAAAAAAAAAAAAAAATTAGCTAGGCATTGTACCAGGTGCCAATAGTCCCAGCTACTGGGGAAGCTGAGGCAGGAGGATCACTTGATCCAGGAGTTTGAGGTTGCTGTGAGCTAGAGTGACACCATAGCACTCTAGTCTGGGCAGCAGAGTAAGACTGTCTCCCTAAAACAGCAGTGGCAACTGTAGCAAAAAATAGCCAGGCAGTGAGCGCTTGTAGTCCCAGCTATTCAGGAGGCTGAGACAAGAGAATCGCTTAAGCCCAAAAGAGTTGGAGGTTGCAGTGAGTGTGATGCCATGGCACTCTACCAAGGGCAACAAAATGAGACTCTGTCTGAAAAAAAAAAAAAAATCCTGATTTCAGTTCTTTTGGATGTATACCCAGAAAGTGAGATTGCTGAATGTCGTGGTAGTTCTAGCTTTAATTTTTTGAGGTCTTTTCATCCTGTTTTCCACAGGAGCTATACCATTTTACATTTTCACCAAGAGCATGAAAGGGTTCCAATTTCTCCACATCCTCTCCAACACTTATCTTTTGTCATTTAAATTGTTTCATAATTAGAACCCACTGTTACAGAAAGAAGCATTTTGAAAGTTTTTAGGAAAAAATACCTTTCTGAATATGAATACATTTCAAAATCTGAATATTTCTATAGTTCATTGCTAGCAGAATTAGAAAACGTAAGAGATTTTAAAATTTTTTATCAAGCTAGCATTGTGTGGGCTCAAACAAGCAGTCACAGTGGGCTCACGCGTGTAATTCTAACATTTTGGGAGGCTGAAGCAGGAAGATTACTTGAGGCCAGTAGTTTGAGGCCAGCCTGAACAAGATGAATCCCATCTCTTCTTTTTCTTTCTTTCTTTTTTTTTTTTTAAATACAGAGTCTCATTTTGTCACCCTAGGTAGAGTGCTGTGGCATCATAGTTCACAGTATCCTCAACTCTTGGGCTCAAGTGATTCTCTTGCCTCAGCCTCCCGAGTAGCTGGGAGTACAGGTGCCTGCCACAATGCACTCTTGTTCAGGCTGGTCTCAAACTCCTGAGCTTAGGCAATCCACCCACCTCAGCCTCCCAGAGTGCTAGGATTATAGGCATGAGCCACTGTGCCCAGCCTTGATACCCATCTCTATAAAAAATATATAGATATTGCAGTGAGCTATTATGATGCTTGGATAATAGAGCAAGACCCTGTCTCAATTTAAAAAAAAAAACAAAAGGATGTATCCAAGAAATTATAAATTATTCTCACTCACTCAAAAAATTATTTCTCTGTGTTATCCTACCCAAAAGTAAAATTGACAAATTATTATTTTGTTTTCTTTTTCTTTTTCTTTTTTTTTTTTTTTTTTGTTAGAATTAAAATTTTAGAGATGTTTAGCACCCATAGTCTCCAATCTGTGTTCTCTCGGCTCATTGAACCTCCACACGCTGATTCTCTCCGTGCCTCAAAAATACGATTACGAGACTTGGGAGCATTAACTCCAGATGAAAAGTTGACCCCTCTAGGCTATCACTTGGCCTCTCTGCCCGTGGATGTGAGAATCGGCAAACTGATGCTGTTTGGATCCATCTTCCGCTGTTTGGACCCTGCCCTCACCATTGCTGCCAGTTTGGCCTTCAAGTCTCCTTTTGTAAGTAAACAAAGCTATCAGTGCCATTTTTCCCAGTAGCATATGCTCACTTTGTGTGTCTGTGTCACATTTTGGTAATCCTCAACTTCCTCATTATTATTTTTATTTTTGGAGGCGAGACAGAGTCTCACCCTATCACCCTGGGTAGAGTGTGGTATCAATAGCTCACAGCAACCTCAAACTCTTGGGTTCAAGTGATCCTCCTGCCTCAGCCTTCCGAGTAGCTGGGAATACAGGAGCACACCATAATGCCAGGCTAGTTTTTCTATTTTTAGTAGAGACAGGGTTTCACTTTTGCTCAGGCTGGTCTCAAACTTCTGAGCTTGAGCAATCCTTCCATCTCAGCCTCCCACAGTGCTAAGATTAGAGGCATGACCACCATGCTTGCCTCAGATTTATTCATTATTATTGTATCTATTATTGTGATTTATGATCAGTGAGTGATCTTTGATTGTACTATTGTAATTTGTTAGGGACACCATGAAATTCACTCATATAAGACAGTGAACTTAATTGATAAATGCTGTGTGTGTTCTGACTACTCTACAACTGACCATTCCCCCATCTCTCCCTGGCCTCCCTGTTCCCTATTCAATAATATTGGTATTAGGCCAATTAACCCTCCAATGGCCTCTAAGCGTTCAAGTGAAAAGGAGAGTTATACATCTCTAACTTTTAAATCAAAAGCTAGAAATGATTAAGCTTATTGAATAAGGCATGTCAAAAGCTGAGATAAGCTGAAAGCTAGGGCACTTGCACGAAATAGTTAGCCAAGTAGTGAATGCAAAGGAACGGTTCTTGAAGGAAATTAAAAGTGCTACTCTGAATGCACAAATGTTAAGAAAACAGAACAGCCTTATTGCTGATATGGGGAAAGTTTTAGTGATCTAAATAGAAGAGCAAACAAGCCACAAGCCTTACTCCAAAGCCTAATGCAGAATAAGACCCTGACTCTTCATATCTGTGAAGACTGAAACAGGCAAGGAAGCTGCAGAAAGAAAATTGGAAGCTAACAGAGGTTGGTTCATGAGGTCGAAGGAAAGAAACCATCTCTAAAAGTGCAAGGTGAAGCAGCAAGTTCTAATGTGGAGTGAGCTGTGATGACACCACTGTGCTGTAGCCTTGGCAACAGAATGAGACTCTGTCTCAATAATAAATAAATAAATAGACAAATAAATAAATAAATGATTACTTTCAAAATATTACTGCTCATTGACAATGTATCAATGTACCTCATGATTACTCAAGAGCTGTAATGGAAATATACAAGGAAAATGTTTTCATGCCTGTTAACACACCATCTATTCTGCATCCCATGGATCAAGGAATAATTTTGACTTTGAAGTCTCATCATTTAAGAAATACATTTCAGGAGGTTATATCTGCTATAGATAGTGATTCCTCTGATGGGTCTGGGCAAAGTCAGTTGAAACCCTTCTGGAAAAGATTCAGCATTCTAGATGCTGTTAAGAACATTTGTGATTCATGAGAGGAGGTTAAAATATGGACATGGAGGAAGTTGATTCCAACTCTTATGGATGACTTTGAGGAATGTGAGACATGAGTGGAAGAAGTAACTGCAGAAGTGATAGAACTAGCAAGAACGAGAATGAAAACTGGAGTGTGAAGATGCAACTCAATTGCTTCAATCTCATGATAAAATGAACAAATAAGGAGTTGCTTCTTATGGATGAGCAAAGAAAGTGGTTTCTTGAAATGGAATCTATTCCTGATTAATGAACGCTGTGAACGTTATTGAAATAACAAAAAAGGATTTAGAGTATTACATAAACCTAGTTGATAAAACAATGATAGTATTGAGAGAATTGACTCAAATTTCAAAAGACATTCTACTGTGGGTCAAATGCTATCACACAGCATTGCATGCTACAGAGAAATCTTCCATAAAAGGAAGAGTCAATCACTACAGCAAACTTCACTGTTGTCTTATTTTAAGAAATTGCCACTGCCACCAGCCCAGTCTTCAGAAACCATTGCCATGAGGCTGGGTACAATGTCTCACACCTATAATCTCATCACTTTGGTTGAAGGAATTACTCCAGGCAACATAGCCAGACATTGTCTCTTCTTTAAAAAACAAAAACAAAAAGCATCACTCTGCCACCTCATCATTCAGCAGCCATCAACATTGAGGCAAGACCTTCCACCAGCAAAAATGATCACAACTCATTGACGGCTCAGATGATCATTAGCATTTTTTAGCAAAAAAGTATTTTTAAATTGTTATGTACACATTTTACACATAATGCTATTTCACACTTGATAAACCACAGTGTAGTATAAACATTACTTTCATATGCACGAGTAAGCCCAGAAATTTGTATGAGTCACTTTATTACAATGTTTGCTTTGTTATGGTGGTCTGCAAGTAAACTGCAATATCTCCAAAGTAGGCCTATAGTTTTTAGACTGTACAGCCATCACCACAATCAGTTTTAAAACATTTCAGCACCTTGTAAAGAAGCCCCTTAACTATCACTGCCATATTATCCTTTGCTAATACTTTGTTGAAGATCTATGGATCTTTATTCACAAAAGATCTTGGTCTGTACTTTTGTGATATCTTTGGTCTTGGTATCAGGGTAACATTGGCTACATAGAGCATGTTAAGAAGTATTCCGTTTTGGGTGGTGCCTATGGCTCAGTGAGTAGGGCGTCGGGCCCATATACTGAGGATAGCGGGTTCAAACCCAGCCCCCGTGTATGTGGCCGGTGCCCTAACCACTGAGCTATGGACACCAAGTCATATTTCTTTTCTTTTATTTATTTTCTTTTATTTTTTTGAGACAAAGTCTCACTCTGTTATCGACCTAGCTTACATCAACCTCAAACTCCTGGGTTCAAGCAATCCTTCTATCTCATCCTCCTGAGTAGCTGGTACTATAGACATCCACACAACTAATTTTCCTATTCTTAGTAGATGGGGTCTGCTCTTGCTCAGACTGGTCTCTCAACTCCTGACCTCAAGCAATCTTCCCACTTCAGCCTCCCAGAGTGCTAGGATTGCAGTGTAAGCCACCACACCCAGCCCAGATTGTCTGTTTCTTTTTGAGTCAGTTTTGTTAGTATGTATTTTTCTAGGAATGTGTCTATTTTGCTTATCTAATTTATTAGCATATAATTATTCATAGTATTTCTTTACGATCATTTTTATTTCTATAAATTAGCATAATGTCTCCTGTTTTTGATTTAGCTAATTTGAGCTTTCTTTTATCTTTTTCTTGGTCAGTCTAGCTAAAAAGTTTATCAATTTTGTTGTTACTTTTAAAAAACTAACTTGGGGGGCAGCGCCTGTGGCTCAAGGGTGCCGGCCCCATATATCGGAGGTGGTGGGTTCAAACCTAGCCCCAGCCAAAAAGCTGCAGAAAATAAAATAAAATAAATAAATAAATAACTTGGTTTCATTAATTTTTTGTAACAGTCTTTCTATTCTCTGTTTTATTTATGTCTGCTCTTATTTATTGCCTTCTTTCTGCTTGCTTTGTGTTTTGATATTTGGGAGTTTTTTATTTATTTGTTGAAGAGACAGGCTTTTGCTCTGTTGTCTATAGCATAGGAGTAAGTATAGTGGTAAGTATAGCTCAGGGCAGCCTTGAACTCCTGGGCTCAAATGATCTATTCCTGCTTCAGCCTCTGAAGTAGCTGGGGCTACAGGCATGAGCCACCATACTCAGATAATTTTTAAAAGATACCTAGAGAAAGGGTCTTGCTATTGCCCAGACTTGTCTCAGACTCCTACCTTCAAGTGATCCTCCTGTGTTGGCCTCCCAAATCATTGGAATTACGGGCATGAGCCACTGGCCAGCCTTCTGCTTGCTTTAGGTTTAGTTTGCTCTTCTCTTTCCAATATCTTAAGGTACAAAGCTAGGTTATTGTTTTGAGATCTTTCATCTTTTTGAATATCAGCATTTATAGCTATCAGTTTTCCCCTAAGGGCTATTTTCATTCATCTCAAAGTACTTTTTTATTTCCTTTTTTATGTCTTCCATAACCCATTAGTTATTTAGGCATGTGTTTCTTAACTTCAACGTATTTTTTTTTTCTTTTTTTCTTAGAGACAGAGTCTTACTTTGTCACCCTCGGTAGAGTTCTGTAGTGTCATAGCTTACAGCAACCTCCAGCTCTTGGGCTTAGGTGATTCTCTCGCTTCAGCCTCCCGAGTAGCTGGGACTATAGGCACCCGCCACAGCACCTGGCTACTTTTTTGTTGCAGTTTGGCCAGATCCAGGTTTGAACCCACCACCCTCGGTATATGGGGCTGGCACCCTACTCACTGAGCCACAGGTACTGCCCTTCAATGTATTTTTGAATTCCAATTCTTTTTAGCTGTTATTGATTTCTAACCTTTGTCTATTTTTTTTTTTTAATTAAATCATAGCTGTGTATATTGATATGATCATGGGGCATCATACACTAGCTTCACAGACCATTTAACACACTTACCTTTGTCTATTTTGGTCAGGGAACATACTTTATATTATTTTAATTCTTTAAAACTTCGTTCTGGTTGGGTGCAGTGGCTCGTGCTTATCATCTAACACTCTGGGAGGCCAAGGAGGACAGATCCTTTAAGCTCAGGAGTTTAAGACCAGCCTAAGCAAGAGTGACATCCCATCTCTACTTAAAAAATAGAAAAACTGGCTCAGTGCCTATAGCTCAGAGGTTAGGGGGCCAGCCATATACACTGGGGCTGGCGGGTTTGAACCTGGCCCGGGCCTGCCAAACAACAGTGACAACTACAACAAGAAAATAGCCAGGCATTGGGGCGGGTGCCTGTTCCCAGCTACTTAGGAGGCTGAGGCAGGAGAATTGCCTAAGCCCAAGAGCTGGAGGTTGCTGTGAGCTGTGACACCATGACACTCTACCAAGGGCGACAAAGTGAGACTCTTTCTCTTAAAAAAAAAAAAATAGAAAAAACTAGCTAGGTGTGGTGGTGGGCACCTGTAGTCCCAGCTACTCGGGAGGTTGAGGTAAGAGGATTGCTTAAACCCAAGAGTGTGAGGTTGCTGTGAGCTATGATGCCACAGCACTCTCTCCAGGGTGACAAAGTGAGAAAAAAACAAAAACAGAAAAAACAACAACAACTTTGTTTTATGCTCAATTCCTGTCCTGGAGGGTGTTCCACGTATACTTCAGAAGAATAGCTATTCTGCTGTTGGGTGGAGAGTCATTCTGCCTTTATTTTTACCATGCCTTATCTTGAATAGGTAGGGAATAGATGGATGTAGTCATTTTCTTCAACTTGAAAGTTACACATTATGGAAGTGTAAGAGTACAGAAAAGGCTGGTTAGAAATGATGATGTCATCCTTGGCCAAAACTGAGCCCCTGTCCTTTGCTAGGCTCTGTAAATACGTATGTATAATATTAATCTCCTGCATATAATCCTTTTCCAGCTGGCCTTCTTAAAAAGAGAGGAATTTGGTTCGGTGCCCATAACTCAGTGGGTAGGGAGCTGGCCAAATACACCTGGGCTAGAGGGTTCAAACCCAGCCTGGGCCTGCTAAACAACAATGACAACTACAACAACAAGAAAACATAGCTGAGTGTTGTGGCAGGCGCCTGTAGTCCCAGCTACTTGAGAGGATGAGACAAGAGAATTGCTGACTTCTCTAGGCAGATTTCCCAAAGCAGACTTTCTTTGGGGTGAGCTTCTCATGCCAGCTTGCCTGCTCCCATGAGCAGAATGAGGGCAGGTGTCCCCAGGGTTGCTCACTGAATGAGGGGCATGTCTCATCTACCTCGGCTCCTCAGTTTATCTTTGGTCTGTTCAAATCCTGTGAGAACCTCCTGGACCTGTCAACCACTAGAAGTATAGGGGTTTGGAAGGCTGCAGAAAATTTAGCTATGCGCCTCTGAGATCTCAGACCAGCTCTCCTGACTCTGCCACACATCACTTCAAAAGAAAGCCAACTCCTTGAAGAGCCTCAAGCTATTGCCCTGGGTAGAGTGCCGAGGCATCACAGCTCACAGCAACCTCCAACTCCTGGGCTCAAGCACGGGAACTTAAAGAGCAAGAGGAAATGAAAGGAAAATTAGGGCAAGGAAACAGATAAAAGAAATCACTCATGAGGAAGAATCAGCAGAAAACTCCAGGCAACATGAAGAACCAGTCCAGAACAACCCCGCCAAGGGACCATGAGGTAGTTACTGCAGAGGATTCCACCTATAAAGAAATGCTAGGAATGACAGAAAGGGAATTTAGAATACACATGATGAAAACAATGAAAGAAAGGATGGAAACAATGAGGAAACTGCTAATAAAGTGGAAAATAACCAAAAGGAAATCCAAAAACAGAATCAAATAAGAGATGAACGATATGAAGAATATAGAAAGGATAGAGCGGAGCTGAAGGAACTGAAGAAGTCAATTAGGGAACTTAAAGATGTAATGGAAAGTATCAGCAACAGGTTAGACCATG
>CAUYPK010003545.1:0-11524 GCA_963574355.1 Loris lydekkerianus
AAAAAGCTTCTGCACAGCCAAGAACACAGTAAGTAAAGCAAGCAAACAGCCCTCAGAATGGGAGAAGATATTTGCAGGTTATGTCTCCGACAAAGGTTTAATAACCAGAATCCACAGAGAACTCAAACGTATAAGCAAGAAAAGACAAGTGATCCTATCTCAGGCTGGGCAAGGGACTTGAAGAGAAACTTCTCTGAAGAAGACAGATGCACAGCCTACAGACATATGAAAAAATGCTCATCATCTTTAATCATCAGAGAAATGCAAATCAAAACTACTTTGAGATATCATCTAATTCCAGTAAGATTAGCCCATATCACAAAATCCTATGACCAGAGATGTTGGTGTGGATGTGGAGAAAAGGGAACACTTCTACACTGCTGGTGGGAATGCAAATTAATATATTCCTTTTGGAAAGATGTTTGGAGAACACCTAGAGATCTAAAAATAGATCTGCCATACAATCCTATAATTCCTCTACTAGGCATATACCCAGAAGACCAAAAATCACATCATAACAAAGATATTTTTACCAGAAGGTTTATTGCAGCCCAATTAATAATTGCTAAGTCATGGAAAAAGCTCAAGTTCCCATTGATCTACAAAAGGATTAATAAATTGTGGTATATGTACACCATGGAATATTAAGCAGCCTTAAAGGAAGATGGAGACTTTACTTCTTTCATGTTTACATGGATGGAACTAGAACATATTCTTCTTAGTAAAGTATCTCAAGAATGGAAGAAAAAGTATCCAATGTACTCAGTCCTAATATGAAACTAATTTATGGCTTTCACATGAACGCTATAACCCAGTTATAACCCAAGAATACAGGGAAGGGGGAAAGGGAGGGGAGGGAGAGGGGAGATGGGCAGAGGGAGGGTGATTGGTGGGATTACACCTGCAGTGCATCTTACAAGGGTATATGTAAAACTTAGTGAATGTAGAATGTAAATGTCTTAACATAATAGCTAAGAAATTGCCAGGAAGGCTATGTTAACCAGTGTGATGAAAATGTGTCAAAAGGTCTATAAAACCAGTGTATGGTGCCTCATGATCGCATTAATGTACACAGCTATGATTTAATAATAAAAAAAGAGAAAAAAATTAGACTTTAACCCTAATGACTATAAATTAACAACTAGAAACTCCAGAAGATAAGACTTAAAGAGAGAAAGTTGGTCTGAGCACATGTTCAGGTGCATCATTACATCATTTTATTCCATTGCTATTCCCTGCTTTCTGTGGTAAATCACTGACCGAGATTTTGTTTTCATTTCACTAATATAGGCCAGGCTTTTAAGCTTTAGAATGTAGGCAAGTTACCCTCTAGAGTGATTGAATTTACTCTGTGGGAAGGTTTAGAACTGTTTATCTAAAAGTGGTTTGGGTTGGAGGTATAGATAGGATGGAGATGCCAGAAACTTGGAAGAAAATGGGAGAAAAAACGACTTCCTTGGGACAGAATCTTCATAGCATTCTCTCTACACCCTCTATCCTTTCACATCATTCTGCTTTGTTTGTAGCTGCCAGAATAATTAAAGGAGTGGAAGCAGATTCTGTTACTATCTCGCCTTTAAGCTTTACACTCAGGTTGATTAATACTTTCTTTACACTTGCACTGGGCTGCTCTACATTTCCTAAGTAATGCTAATTAGGTTGAACAGGCAGCCAGTGTTTGCAGAGCCAGAATAACTCCTGGGAGATTATGATGTTTCTGGATGCAATTAAACAGAGAAAATTATCATGCAAAGGATATATCATTTATTCTTCAGTTTAGCAAATGTTCCTTGACAACCTACTATGCACACTAAGGCTATGTGAGGAAAAAAGAATATTCATGCAAATCATAGATGTGGAAGTCTTTTTATACATTCAGAAATGTCAAGGAAACTAACATGACTGGAACTATGTGGTAAGGGTAAGAGATGAGTCCAGACCACTGAGTGAGACACATACGATGCAGACTTTGACAATATATGGTAAAAACCTCCTTCACTCCTCTTTTATTTAGAATGATAGCATTTAATGGTTCTGCACAGAAAATAATGTGTGATGGGACATACTTCATACATGATAATTCTGCTGCTATGTTAAGAAAGATAGTAGAAAGTCAAAGATACAAGTCAGGAACCTTGTAAATGATAAGGCAGAGTTGAGTATGGTTTACGCTAGAGTATTACTGGAGTAAGTAGTGAGAAATGAGCAAAGGTCAATGGTCAAGGGCAGTCAGTACACCTATAAGAAATAGATATGAATCAATGTTGCTTTTAATTTTTCAACTGAGAAACTAGAGAAATAGATCTATCATTTACTTAATGAAGTATAAAATTGCAAGAGCAATTTTTTTTTAGACAGTAAGGTAGGATTAGGAGTTTGGTTCTGAGTATACTGATTGTGACCTGCCTATTAGCAACCAGGTAAAAATGCTAAGCGAGTACTTGGGTATAAGAGTCAAATTCAGGACAGGAGCTTCCTTCACTGCAGAGTTGACTTGAGGAGGCATCACTGTTTCTTCACAAATACATGAGGATAGGTCCTTGGGAGAAATCAATGTCTGTCTGAAAGCCTGATGGCTGAGGAGAGAGCTTAAGAGGGGGCTTTTCAGGGGTGTTTTTCTTACACAATGGAAAACTTGAAGCAGCCAGCACATGCTGCTCCCAAAGAGAGTCTCTAAAGTGGCACATTGATATTCACCTTTGGATGAATCATATCAGATCACTAAGCTTCAGCAGAGAAGTGATGGAAGGTACCACAAGTAAAAGAGAGGGAAGTAGGGTGTTCCACTCAGCTGGATGAGACATAGCTGGGAGAAATACCCACATGTGAGGAAGAAGTAAGAGAGAGACCCCCAGGGCACCATACTCCTGCCACAGACTTTGCAATTGTAGCTATTGGAGGCACTCTGCATGTACTTGGGTCCACAGGATAACACATGGGGTTGACTAGAGATTGTGCAGTGGTATTGCTCAGTAGGGAGGGCACAGGAGGTTTCTGTAGACTTCTGAGCCTGAAATTATTTAGTTGGATTCTTTATATTCTTCCCAGTGGGTATAGAAAGGAGTTTGTAGGTGCATCACTGGGTCCATAGTCAATGCTCCCTAGTACCCACTCAGAGCATAACTACCTTGGGATATCTGATTCCACTGAGCTTAAGGCTCATACATTACCTTCTAAAATGCCTTTTCAAGGGTTTTTGAGGGCTTTAAGAACAAAAGCTACCATCTCCCCGAGGAAGGGTGGGAATGGCCTTTCTCTCCCTAAGCTGTCTGTCTCTTCTGGAAAGCATCTACTATCTGTTGTGGCAAGTTCCTGGCACAACAACTTCTCCTCTGCCACAGGTTTAGTCACAGTCCACAACCAGGCTATTAATTCTGTACAAAACCAGGTAGGGGCTACACAGCTGCCCCTACCACCTCTTCCATAGCTAGGCCAGAGTGGGAACAGGCATCTTGGCACTTCTGGGCCCTTGGAGGACATAGACTGCTGTCACTGCTGAGAGAAGTAGTTGTGGATGGTTGTGCCTCCCTCAGCTGTTGCCTCTGCTAATCTTGTCAAGACAGGTCTGTCCCTCCTATCACTGGCTCCCAGTAAATCTTCACTTCTTTCACTTCAGCATTTTTCCAGAGCAGGTAAGTCCCAGCAGAGAACAGGCAAACCACAAAACTATCTGTTTTGAGCTGATGGAAGAAATTCCAAATGAGAAGCAACCAGCATAAGATCTCTGGCAACATAAAAAAAAGTAGACTTCTTTGACACTCCCACAGGACTGCACTAGCTTCTGGCAGTGGACTTTAACCACTGGGGAATTTGTGAAATGTTAGATATGGAATTCAAAGTATGAACCACCAATAAAGAGATTGATAAGAAAGTGAGATTGATGAGAAAGTTGAAAACCAACAAAAAGAACTCCCCCCCAAAAAAATAATTCATGACATAAATGAAAAAAATTTTCAAAGAGAACACAACTAACGTCCTGGAAATAAAAAAATAGTTTAGAAAATTTCAAAATACAATAGAAAATTTTAACAATAGAGTAGATCAAGTAGAAGAAAGAATTTTAGAAGTTGAAGACCGGGCTTTTGAATTAAGTTAGCAAAAAATAAAGAAAAAAAGATTTAAGAAAATTTAAGAAAATATCAGAATATGGGATTATGTAAAATGCTCAAGTGCAAGAGTTATATGCATTCCCAAGGCAGATGATAAAAAAGCAGAGAAAACTTTCTTCAAGGAAATAATGGAGGAAAATGCCCCTAGTTTTGCTAAAGATTTAGATATACAGATACAAGAAGGTCAAGGAACTCCTGAAATATTTACTGCAAATGGGACATCACCAAAGTACATAATCATCACTCTGGCCAGAGTCAAACTAAAGTATAAAATCTTACTAACTGTGAGATGAAAGCATCACGTAACTTACAAAGGAAAATCCTTCAGACTAATAGCAGACTTCTCAGCAGAAACTTTACAAAGCCAAAAGAAACTGGGGTCCAATTTTTAGCATTCTTAAAAAGGATAACTGTCAATGAAGAATTTTGTATGCTGCAAATCAAAGTTTTATTAATAATGGTGAAATAAAATATTTCCAAGATAGGCAAATATTAAGGCAATTTGTCACTAGCAGACCTGCCCTACAAGAAATACTCAAAAGTGCTTCAAACAGCATAAAGAACAGTCAACACTCATTGTTGTAAAAACACTTGGAAGTAAAACAACTCAGAATCTATAAAACAAAAAGACAAAGGTGAATACAAAGCTAGAACAGTAGCTCACTTATAAAAATTAATATTGAATGTAAACTGTGGAAATGCTGCACTTAAAAGGTATAAATGAATGGAACAGATAAAGAAATATAACTCAAATATCTGTTTTCTCCATGAAACACATTTAACTTGTAAAGAGTCACCTAGACTCAAAGTAAAAGAATAGAAAAATATATTTCATGCAAATGGAAACCAAAAGCAAGCAAGAGTAGCTATTCTTAGCTAAAATCAACTTTAAACCAACAACAGTGAAAAAAGGAAAAGATGATCATTATATAATGAAAAGGAGTTCAATTCACAGGAAAATAAAATAATACTAAATATATATGAACCCAACACATGTGTTTCAAGACTTACAAAACAAATACTATTAGCATATTAGCCTATTTAAGAAATTAAATAAATAGTAATATAATAATAGTAGGTGATTACAGCACTCCACTGACAGAACTAGATGAATCATTAAGGGAAATACTCTGAAAGAAACACTGGACTTAGCTAAAACTTTACAATGTAACAGACATTAACAGAACAGTCTACTCCAAAGCTGCATAATATGCATTCTTCTCATCAACATACAGAATATTTTCCAAGATGGGCCATATGTTAGACTGCAGAATAAGTAAGCAAATTTAAAAAAAAATTATACCATGTATCTTCTCATACCACAATTTAGTAAAAGTAAAACTAAATCATAAGAGAAACTCTCAAAACTGTAGAATTAGTTAACTGTTGCTGAAAACAATCTTTGGATCAAGGACAAACTCAAGAGGGAAATTTAAAAATTTGATAAATTGCACAACAATGTGATACAAGCCACTAAACTCTCCTAGAGACAGCAAAGACCAGGATTAAGAGGTAAATTCACACAACAAAATGCCCACATTAAAAAGTTAGAATGATTACAATAAACAACCTATGTCAAACCTTAGAAAAACAAGAACAAATCATAGTAAGCCAGCAGAAAATAAGAAATAGCAAAGATTAAAGACGACATAATCAAAATTCACTCAAAACAAAACAAATACATATACACACAAAAGATTAATGAAAAATAAAAGAACCCCCACAGCCTAGGGAGCATTCAAAGAATGAACCCCCAACTACTTCGCCTTCTTTGCCAAAACAACCATATTCCTTTCTTCATTCTCCTTCTGCCAGAAATCAAGTAGCTCTTTCTTTCTTTCTTTCTTTCTTTCTTTCTTTCTTTCTTTCTTTCTTTCTTTCTTTCTTTCTTTCTTTCTTTCTTTTTCTTTCTTTCTTTCTTTCTTTTTCTTTCTTTCTTTCTTTCTTTCCTTCTTTCCTTCTTTCCTTCTTTCCTTCTTTCTTTCTGAGACAGATTCTCACTTTGTCACCCTTGGTAGAATGCTGTGGTGTCACAGCTCACAGCAATCTCCATCTCTTGAAGTTGGGTGATGCTCTTGCCTCAGCCTCCCAAGTAACTGAGACTACAGGTGCCTGCCACAAGGTCTGCCTATTTCTTTGTTGCATTTTGGCCTGGGGTGGGTTTGAACCTGCCACCTTCAGTATATAAGGCCAGCGCCCTACTCACTGAGTCACAATAGCTCTTTCTTTGTCTAGTTAATCTTTAGGAACTATGCAGAAATCTGTGATCTTTCCCCTTTTCTTCTTAACATATGTTAACAAAGTTAAGTAGAAACCATTAATAGGATGCTCTGCTTTTGATAAAGTTATTTATGTATTCCAATTATATTGTAAGACCCCAAATATGTCTTTTGTCTATGCTACTTCCCTGTAAACAACCCTGTCCAGATAATATAAAAAATGAAGCTGATTTTGTGTTTTGGTGCTGGCTGTAGTCTTCAACTGAGTCAGACATTCTGATCTCAACCTCTGTCTCTTGTTCCTTCTTTTGTATTATATTTTTCTCAATTCCCACTACTTCCACTCTTGTGGGTTCCTCTCCTTTGAGCAGGCTTGCAAAATTTTTGAAAAGAAAAAGCAAAATTGAAAGACCACTAGTAAGATTAACCAGTAAGGGGAAGGATTCAAATGAACTAAATCAAGAATGAGAAAGAATATATTGCAACTGATATCACAGATACACAACAGATCATCCAGTACCACTCTATGTACACAAACTAGAAAATATGGAGAAAACGAATACATTTTTGGAAACACATAACCTCCCAAGCTTTAGTTAGGAAGAAGCAGAAATTCTGAACACATAAATAACAATTAGCAAAGCGAATCAGTAACATAAATGCTCCCTCCAAAAACGAAGCTGCAGACTACATAGATTGACAGCTAAATTCTACCAGACCTACCAAGAGGAACTGGTCTGTTTCCAAGTGAAAAGAGTCCTTCACATCCAGAGGGAGTTGATTCTCCCTAACTCATTTAACAAAACAAGTATCACTCTGATAACAAAACCAGAAAAGGGACACAATGAAGAAAGAAAACTATTGGTCAATATCCCTCATGAACATAGATGCAAAAATCCTCAACCACCTTCTAGCAAATATAATCCAACAGCGCATCAAAAAAATATCTCACGATGATCAAATGAGTTTCATCCATGGCTGCAAGGAAGGTTCAAAATAAGCAAATTAATAAACCAGATTTACCACAGAAATAGAAGTAAAAATAAAAACCATCTAAGTCAATCTATACCTGTTTGGGCATGATATGATCTTGTATCTAGAAAATTCTATAGACATCTCTAAAAGATTCCTAGAAGTGCACAATCAATTTAGTAAAGTTTGAGGTTACAAAATTAACTTGTACTCAAGTCAGTAGCACATCTATACACTAATAACAGCCAAGTTGAGAATCAATATAATATAGCTATAAAAGAACTTACCTACAGACATAGTTAACTAAGAGCTGAAAGAGCACTACCATGAGAACTATGAAATATTGCTGGAAGAAGTTACAAAGGACACATGGAAAAACATTCAATTTTTGTGGATTGGAAGAATCAATATTGTTAAAATGTTCATACCAACCAAAAGTGATTTGTAGATTCAACAGAATTCCCATAGAAATACCAATGTCCCTTTTCACAGAACTAGAAAAAAAAAAATGCTAAATTTCATATGGACTCCCCAAAACAATCTGAATATGCAAAGAAATTCTAAGCAAAAAGAACAAATCTGGAGACTTCACATTACCTGACTTCAATTGATACTATAAAGCAATATTAAACAAAACGACATGGTACTGGTATAAAAGTAGATACATACATCAATGGAATGGGACAGAAATAAAATGACACACCTACAACTAACTAATCTTCAACAAATCAGACAGAATTGTACGTTGGAGACACAAAACAACTCATTAAAAATTAGGCAAAAAACATGAATATGTTTCAAAAGAGATAAAAATGGTGAAGAAACATCTGAAGAAATTTTCAACATCACTAATTATCAGGAAAATGCAAATTAAAGCTAGAATGCAATATCCCTTACTACTTGTCAGAATGGCCATTAATAAAATAAAAAAATAATAGATATTGGCATGGATGTAACAAAAGGGGACCATTTATATACTGTTGGTAGAGATGTTAATTACACAACTCCGTGGAAACAATTTGGAGATTTTTCAGCTAATAAAGTAATTTACTATTTAATCCAGTAATCCTACTTCTGGAGATCTATCCAAAGTTAACGAACTCACTTTACTACAAAAGGCACCTGTACTGATGTGTTTATTGCAGCACACTTCACAATCACAAAAATATGAATCCATCCTAAGTGCCAAGCAATGTAGGAATGGATAAAGAAAATATGATGCATACATACCATGAAATACTCAGATATCAAAGGGAATGAAATGATGTCTTTTGCAGCTATGTGGATGGAATTGAAGGCCATTATTCTAAGCAAAGGAACCCAGGAACAAAAACTGAGTACCCTAGGGGAGCTAAGCTATAGGTAATCATTCTCAGACAGAGTTCCCTAATTGACATTGGGAACTCAGAAGGGAGAGGATGGGAGAGAGGTGTGGGATGACAAATTACCTATTTGGTACATTGTACATATTAAGATGACATGTATCTTAAAAGCCTACACCTCAGCTTGGCACCTGTGGGTCAACCAGCTAAGGTGCCAGCCACTAACACCTGAGCTGGTGGGTTTGAATCCAGCCCAGGGCCACCAAATAATGACAGCTGCAACCAAAAAATAGCTGGGCATTGTGGCAGGCACGTGTAGTCCCAGCTACATGGGAGGTAGAGGCAGGAGAATCACTTGAGCCCAGGAGTTGAAGGTTGCTGTGAGCTGCGATGCCATAGCACTCTACCCAGGGTGACAGTGTGAGGCTCTTGTCAAAAAAAAAAAAAAAAGCCTATACCTTTTCACTGTATAATTCATCCTGTTGCAGGAAGACAAGGCCCAATGGAGAGAAAGAGCACCCAAACACCACCTTTATAACAGGAAGGGTTTTATTCACCACCTGGGAGCATACAGCACAGAATTCCAATTGGCCGAGCTCTCTAAATGGCTTGGTCTTTCCCTTTTTATCTACAGTCAAAAAGTTTTACCCCACAGGTACCCTTCTCATTGGCCAGTTTGAGTCAAGCGGGAGATGCTATTTCACCCCTACAGAACTACAGTATTTCACAGAACTTGGAAATTTCCAAGTTTCAGGAAGTTAAGTTTACAAATTCCCAAGAGCTGAGTCACCATGGAGGACCCTGCAAGTGTATCCTTGTGGTCTCCTTGAGAAGACCTGTTCTCCTAGACCTCACCCTTCTCGGGTATCCTCTCTGAGTCCATGTTATAAAAAGCCACTTGTACCCCATAAATGTATGTAAATAAAAAAGAATCAAATTTAAGGGTGATTCAGCAATATTCATTTTTTCTTTTACTGGATTATAATTTACATAAAAAAGGCAAGACTCTTGGAAGTCAATAAAAAATGCAGTAATGTTTCAGGATATAAAATCACTGTCCACAAGTCAGTTGCTTTTGTATACGCCAACAACAGCCAAGATGAGATGTTAATTAAAGACACAACTCCCTTCACCATGGGCCCAAAGAAAATGAAATACTTAGGAATATATCTAACAAAAAAAGGTGAAGGACCTCTATAAAGAAAACTATGTAACCTTAAGAAAGGAAATAGCAGAGGACCTTAAAAAATGGAAGAACATACCATGCTCATGGCTGGGAAGAATCAACATTGTTAAAATGTCTATACTTCCCAGAGCAATTTAACGATTCAACGCCATCTCTATTAAAATACCAACATCCTACTTTCAAGACTTGCAAAAAATGATTCTGCATTTTGTATGAAACCAGAAAAAAACCCGCATAGCTAATGCAGTGCTTAGTAATAAAAACAAAGCCAGGGGTATCACCATACTGGATTTTAGGCTGTCTTACAAGGTCATAGTGGTCAAGACAGCATGGTACTGGCACAAAAATAGAGACATAGACATTTGGAATCAAACAGCAAACCAGGAAATGAAATTAACAACCTACAGCCACCTAATCTTAGATAAACCAAACAAGAGTGTTCACTGGGGGAAAGATTCCCTATTCAATAAATGGTGCTGGGAGAATTGGATATCCACATGTAAAAGACTGAAACTGGACCCGTACCTTTCTCCACTCACAAAAATTGATTTAAGATGCATAAAGGACTTAAATTTAAGGCATGAAACAATAAAAATCCTCAAAGAAAGAATAGGAAAAACACTGGAAGATATTGGGTTGGGGAAAGGTTTTATGAGGAAGACTGCCACGGCAATAGCAACAACAGCAATAATAAACAAATAGGATTTAATTTAATTGAAAAGCTTTGGTACAGCCAAGGTGACAACAACCAAAGCAAATAGACAACCTACCCAACGGGAAAGGATATTTATATTATTTTGAATCAGACAAACACTTAATAACCAGGATTTATACAGGACTTCAATTAATTCACAAGAAAAAAAAAAAAACAACAATCTCATACATCAATGGGGAAGAGAGATGAATAGAATCTTCTCCAAAGATGACAGACAAATGGCCAGCAATCATATGAAAAAATGCTCAGCATCCCTAATTATTAGAGAAATGAAGAAGAAAAACCACCCTGAGATATTACCTAACCCCAGTGAGAATGGCCTATATCACAAAATCTCAAAACTGCAGATGCTGACATGGTTGTGGAGAGAAGGGAACACTTTTACACTGCTGGTGGGACTGCAAACTAATACAACTTTTTTGGTAGGAAGTATGGAGAACCCTCATAGAACTCAACCTAGACCTCCCATTTGATCCTGCAATCCCATTACTGGGCATCTATCCAGAAGGAAAAAAAAGAACCCTTTTATTATAAAGACACCTGTACTAGGCTGTTAATTGCAGCCCAATTCAATTTACAATTGCCAAAATGTGGAAACAACCGAAATGTCTTTCAACCCAGCAATGGATCTGTAAGCTGTGGTATATGTATACCATGAAATATTATTCAGCCATAAAAATGGAGATTTTTTCAGCATTTGTACTAACCTGGATGGAGGTAGAACATATTATTCCTAGTGAAGCATCACAGGAGTAGAGAAGTATGAATCCTATGTACTCAATTTTGATTTGGAGACAATTGATGACAATTTATGACATGGTAGGGCATGAGGGAAGGGGAGAGCAGATAGAGAAGGAGGGAAGGGCTGAGGGAAAGGAAAAAGGAAGGAAAAAAAAAGAACAAGAAAAGAGAAGAAAATGGTGACTAATTTTCACATAAATTGGTTTCAATTTTGACCAAAGTATATTACTTAAACATTAATTTTTAACTCAACATGTTGA
>CAUYPK010003547.1:0-12828 GCA_963574355.1 Loris lydekkerianus
GGGAGCTGACACCCAGTTCTTCCGCCATCCCACGCACCGTTTGTGATGGGTCAGTCTCCACCAGGGTCCTCAAATCCTCATCCTGGATTACTCTAGATCGACCACTTCGGGGCTCATCTTCGAGGCTAAAATTTCCAGAACGAAATTTTACAAACCAACGTCGAACAGTGCGTTCATTAACACTATCATTGCCAAATGCCTGGTTAATTTTTCTGGCTGTTTCGGCAGCGCTTTGGTTCAATTTGAATTCGTAGAGAAAAATTGGCCGAAAATCGCTTAATGACATCATATAGTAATAGGCTGAAAAGAATTAAAAAAATTAAAAGTAGAAAAAAATGAACAGCATCAATGTACAAAATTCTCCATTGAGTAGTATATACCATGACACACTAGAATAAATATTTATTGAGATATGGAGCTACAAAAACACATGACATTAAAACGTACAAAACTTTTGAAACAACTTTTAATATTATGTACCCTAATAATTAAACATTTTTTAGCAGAGCATGGTGGTATACACCTGTAGTCCCAGCTACTCAGGATGCTGAGGTGGGAAAATCACTTGAGCTCAGGAATTCATGGCTGCAGAGACCTATGACGACACCAGTGCACTCGTGCCTAGGCAACAGAGGAAGACTCTGTCTTCAAAAATTAAAAGAAAATAAAACTTTTTAAAACATAATAACAGGCCAGGTGCAATGGCTCATGCCTATAATCCTAGCTCTCTGGGAGGTCAAGGAAGATGGATTGCTTGAGCTCAGGAGTTCAAGATCAGCCTGAGGAAGAGTGAGACCCCTGTCTCTACTTAAAAAAATTAAAAAACTAGCTGTGTGTCAGTGGTGGGCACTTGTAGTTCCAGCTACTCAGGAGGCTGAGGCAAGAGGGTCACTTGAACCTGAGAATTTGAGGTTGCTGTGAGCTATGATGCCATGGCACTCTATCCCAGGGCAACTCTGTCTCAAAACAAAACAATGAACAACAACAACAACAAAAAAAAAAAAACATAAATAACATTTAAAAAAGGAAAACTCAGGCCCAAAATGTTAAGCGGTTTGCTATAGTCACTCAGGTAATTTACAGATAACAGGACAAGAATCCCAGGCCTCCTAGTAGCAATCTCAAGATGTATTTCTTTGTATCTTGCAGTCTTTCTATTGATTAATGATACCCCTCTGAATGGTGAATATATTGATATATTAGAAGTGCTTTAAGCACTCTAACAGACTGCATCTATTTTGATTATGACAGTGTTACTATAATTAGGTAGTTGGCTTAATCCATTACCTGAGGCTAGGTAATTTATAAAGAAGAAAGGTGTATTTAGCTCATGGTAGTACAGGCTGGGAAGTACAAGGAGCCTGGTGCCAGCATCTGCTCAGCTGCTGTGCTGCCTCATAACAGCACAGGAGGTCGAGGGGGAGTGGACCGCTCTTTGTATAGAGAGGCAACAAACGGAGCTGTTTGCAAGAGTGGACTCTCCATGACCAAAACACCTCCTATTAGGTCCCACATCTTTTTTTTTTTTTTCTCTTTCTTTCTTTCTTTCTTTTTTTTTTTTTTTTATTAAATCATAGCTGTGTACATTAATGCATTCATGAGGTACAGTGTGCTGGTTCCACACACAATTCGAAATATTTTCATCAAACTGGTTACCATTGCCTTTACAGCATTTTCCTAGTTATTGTGTTAAGACATGCATACTAGGTCCCACATCTTAAAGGTTCCACCTCCCAATGTCTTTACATTGGCAATTAAATTTCAACATGAGTTTTGATAGGGACAAGCCACATCGAAACCATGGCAATAGCAGAGTAGAGTGCAAAAGTCAAGGCTCTGTGTTTCAAAGTCAGATTTTGAATCCCTACTTCATCACTTCCTTGATACATGACCTTAGTAAATTACTTCACTTCTCAAGGCTTAGTTTTCTTCATCTATAGACTTGGCATATAATAGCACCTACCTCAAAGAGATGAAGTGAAGTGAAGACCAAATGAGGTCGTGCACATAAAGGACTTAGCCTGGGACCTAGAATATGTGCTCCCTGAATGTCATTATCATTGCTTCATTTTAAAGATGAAAAACTAAGGTTTGGGCCAGGTGTGGTGGTTCGTGCCTGTAGTCCTAGCTTTTTGGGAGGCTGAGGCAGGTGGATAGCCTGAGCTCAGGAATTCTGGACCAGCTTGAGCATGAGTGAGACCCCCATCCCTATTAAAAATAAATAGAAAAAACAAATCAGACAATGTGGTGGGTCCCTGTGGTTTCAGCAACTGCAGAGGGTGAGGCAAGAGGATCACTTGAGCCCAAGATTTGAGGTTGCTGTGAGCTATCATGCCACAACACTCTGCCAAAGGGGACGTATTGAGACTCTTTCTCAAAAAGAAAGAATGAAGGAAGGAATGGAGGGAGGAAAGAAGGAAGGAAGGAAGGAAGGAAAAGAGAAAAAGGGGGAGGGAGGGGAAAGAGAGAAGGGAGGGAGGGAGGGAGGAAAGAAGGAAGGAGAGAGAAAGAGAGAGAAAAAGGAAGGAAGGGAAGGGAAGGGAAGGGAGGAAGAAAGAAGGAAGGAAGGAAGGAAGGAAGGAAGGAAGGAAGGAAGGAAGGAAGGAAGGAAGGAAGGAAGAAAGAAAAGAGTGAGCTGGAATAATAGCTGAATACTCTGTCCAAGGACACATAGCATATGAGTAATGACTCAAGAGCTCAATCTAGGTTTTCTCACTTTAATCCCATACTCTTTCTGTGCCTACCTATACAACGTATACATTTAATGCTTCTTGTTTTCCTCTAACTCATTCTAGTAATTGTTTTACTTTGGCTTGTAACTCAGTCAATATAAACTTTTTTACAGAAAACATAATAAATAGCCTGATGTGTTTGGATGGAGGAAAAGAAAATAAAAAATCTTTCTTGGATGCAATCAGATTTTTTTGTTGTTGTTTTTTTTGCTGTCATCCAATAATCTAACAGGTTATGATAAATATATATTATCTTGGACATTCTGACAGTGTTCCTTGACACCTAATTGTTGGTTAGAAAAAGTTTTCTTCATATAAAGAAACCAATTTATATAGCTAGGATTAAGTTTATATATTTTGCACATATAGTTGCATGTAAATAATTTTTGACATATTTGATATTTTATTTATATATTATACATATATAGCTGCACACGTATCTCATTTTTTTGTCGTCCCAGCCCTTCTAGCTGTACATTGGATCAGATAATCTTGCCTTTTTAATGACTCCATTTGCCAACACCATTCACGTTCCTTGTGCTTCTTCTCAAATGCCTATTAAGAAAGAGCAATTTGGTTTCATCTTCTGTCTACGCACCGAGCACCTTTCTCATCTCCTTATATTGCTGATCCCTTATATATGTGTTGAAGTATCTATAAACCCCTCTTTGTGCAGTGCTGACAACAAAGTGAGGGTGGCAATGGCCCATACTGCAGTGTGTAACTTGCTTACCTGGTGAAGTGGAATCAAAAAGGAATTACGTAAGACGTGACTTTTCTGTGTTCAGGCCCCTCTCGCCCAGATGCTCCAGAATAAGAGGGGATCCTCTTATTTTGCAGGGAATGCTATGCCCCACTTCTCCAACTGAAATGCAGACAGTTGCCTGGGAGGTAATAACACCCCCCGACCACAGGATCAAACAAAGATCAGCATTGATGTAAAATGTGTACTATGAAGGCATACACAGGAGTCTGGGACCAGGATATATTGAACCATTTTGACCAGAAGTAGCCAAAGGTATAATGTATATTGCCTTATAGGATTAACTGACTAGACAACTAAGTAAGTTATCAACTCTGGCAGATTTTAAAACTCCAAGCAAATTATAGCTGGCAGAGGGCCAGAGAATGTCATCTAAGAAGCAATGTCCTGGATCCAAGCGGCTCGTGAAGATCTATCTAGAAAGTGAATGAAAGTGATGATAAGGCAGATGGTATTCTGCCTGTATTACACTGAGGGCCAAGGAAGTAAACGACAAGGAAAAAATTCTGAGTTTGTGAATTCTGATCTTAATCAGAAAATAATCACTTTCAGCAGAAATTTGTTCCCTTTTGCATAGTTTGGCAAGATCGACAAGGTATGTACTTACAGCCAGGGAGCACCAGAGTCCTACAGGGGGCTAGGTAATCTGGAGTTTAAAACACGAAGGAAGCTAGAAGGTAGTAGCTGGGGAGTGGGCCAGAAAAGACCTCTTTTTCAAGAGCCTAAAATTGAAGCAGCAAATTGCCCAGAAGGGATACAGGGAAAGCCTTCATAGCTGCTCAAGAGACCAACACTTACAGCATCATCCATTGTTCATTGTCTACGGGATCATTTCCATCAATATGCAAATGTGGTAATATTCCCCATTTTAAGGTTACATCTTCCTGGGTTTCATTCCTGGCTGTTGTAGAGTAAACGGTTGAAGACTACTCCTCCCACTTGCCCACTCCACACAACTGGACAAAATATATGATGCAACTGTTTTTAGGTTTAAACTACAGGCAGAGTAAGTTGACGATTCCTGAGAAAACGAAACTCCAGATGAGCTGCAGAACTACTTCAAGAAAAAAGTAGAAAACATATTTTGATGTTGTCAGGGTTCGAAACACAATATCCCCAAATATACCACCTTGGCAACTGAGAAGGCTGCAGAATCAAGGTCACTTTGACTTTCTACTCCATTTCTGTGTGAAGCATGTTCATAAAGGAATTCTTTGAGCCACATCAATGGACAATAGGTCAAGTATCCTCATTCTGAGTGTGGGGGAGGAGAAAGGAGGCTACACAGAGAAGCCAAGAAGAATCTGAGCAGACACCCCTTGCTGAGTCCCCCCAGTTTACCATTAGATTATACCTTGTTTGTCTAATCATGTTTCTTGACACCTAACAACTTTCATCAGACTTAACATAAAAAAGCACAGTTTTAGGCCAAGCACAGCACTCTGGGAGGCTCAGGCAGGTGGATTGCCTGAGTTCACAGGTTCAAGACCAGCCTGAGCCAGAGCAAGACCCCATCTCTAAAAATAGGTGGCCATTGGCAGCACCCATAGCTCAGTAGGTAGGGTGCCAGCCACATACACCAGGGCTGACGGGTTTGAACCCAGCCCAGGCCAGCTAAAAACAACAATGACAACTACTACCACAAAAAAAAAAAGCCAACTATGACCAAAACAAACAAACAAACAAAACAAACAAAAAAAATCACCACTACATGGTGAGCACCTGTAGTCCCAGCTACTTGGGAGGCTGAGGCAAGTGAATCACTTGAGCCCAAGAATTTTAGGTTGCTGGCAGGTATGATGCCATAGCACTCTACCCAGGGTAATAGCTTAAGACTCTGTTGCAAAAAAAAAAAAAAAAAAAAAGAAAGAAAAAAAGTAGTGGGGCATTGTGGCAGGTGCACGTAGTCCCAGCTACTTGGGAGGCTAAGGCAAAAGAATCATTTGATCCCAAGAGTTTTAGGTTGCTGTGAGCTATGATGCCAAGGCACTATATCCAGTATAACTGAATGAGACTATTTCTCAAAAAAAAAAAAAAATGCACATTTGTCCGAGGGTCTATGAGTCTTTGTTTCTGAAGGTTCCCATGTATTAGATCTGGGTTTTAATTTCATTCTCCAATTAAAGAAAAATGTATCCTTGGAGTTATTCTAGGAGTATATTTTCTAGGGGCAGAAAATATACAAGATGAGCCTGGAGCATCTTGTAGTACCAGAAAGCAAGAAAGTGCTCAGAAATGCACATACACACACACACACACACACACACACACACACACACAAACTCACACACACGCAATGATTATAGCATGGGAAAGGGACACGGGAACCAACCAAGGGAGCTCCCGTTATGCTAACCAAAAGAAGCCAGGCAGAAAACATGGCATAATGTATGATTTGACCATATTAAGTCTAGAACTAGAAAAAACTAAATCTGATCAGTGGGGGTATAGGCACAAGAGTACTGACAGTAAGACATGTGAGGAACTTTCTGCATACAAATATTCTACATAGCCACTATGCTAGTGGTTACTAGGGTGCCCATGTGTTATGTTTCTCAAACTCACAGAAGAGTACGCTTAAAATATTAATGCTCTATTGTATAAAAATTATGCCTCAATGAAGTTGATTTTAGAAATACGTTTTCTTGTTAAAGAGGCAGAAAAGAAGAGAGAGAAAGCAGAACATTCATTGTCAGAATTATGGGACTTTATGAAGCATTCGAACATACGAGTTATAGGAATCCCAAAAGAGGAAGAAGAATGCCCCAGAGGAATGGAAGCCATACTAGAGAATATTATAGAAGAAAATTTCCCAAATATCACCAAAGATTCTGACACACTGCTTTCAGAGGGATATCGGACCTCAGGTCACCTCAATTCTAACCGAGCTTCTCCAAGACACATTCAATGTGTCCCCAACAATTAAAACAAAAAAATACAATAAGCTTTGGTAAGAGTGTAGAGTAATTAGAAAAAAAAAAAAGAAAAGAAAAGAATTAGAATATGTTTTGAACTGGAACTTGGTTATTGTCTGAAAAGTTGAATATTTTAAGAAAACAAGGCATGGGGACAAAATTTTGGGATGTGTTGTAAATTATTTATGGGCCCTTGGAAATAGGTCAGCTCCACCAGGCCCTCTAAGGAATGCAGGACACTATCCCAGATGCTGCTTCTTAGGAGGCTTGCCCTTTATCAGCATCCCTGTCTCCATGGTGATGGGTTAATGCTCATGCCCCCACCCCCACTCTCAACCTCTACCACCCACAGCAAACTCCAGCAGGATGAAGAGCCCTCTGAGGGGCCATGTACTGCTGCTTCAGGACATAAACAACTCCACAGGCGGGGTTGCCATGGCAGTTCTTCCACCACAATATATTTACCCCAGGGTACACTGAGAACACACTTAAGCTCATCGACATAAGAACTGATACTTTTCAATAAATCACTCCAGCCAGGTGGTTGCCAAGCTGGTGTTCAGAGGAGATGAGGTTACAAGGCAACTTGGGCTATAATTCACCATTAGAAACAACAGCAGGGCTGGAGCCCATACTGGGCATGGAGCACTTCTGCAGTTTTATACAAGAAGGCTACATAGCCCCTGGAAAGAATGCCAGGCAAATTCAGATTTCCATCCAGACAAATCTAGGCCAATGCCTGCCTCCTTGACTTAGCACTTGTGGGGACCTGGTCAAATCACTTTACCTGTCTGAATGAAGATTTTCTCATTTGTAAATGCAAGGAATATTAATAGTATTACACCTTATGAAATTATCATAAATATTAAAGGAAGTTTGTGCGTGGATAGTGGCTAGCATATAATGACAATTATTATTTTAATGGTGGAAAGGGGTTTGGAATAGGAGGAAGTTTTAGCATAGAAAACAGTTATTAAACATAATAATTAAAAGATAAGATATTCCAAATTAAGGAATCTATTTCATCTTTTTTTCTCCACACCATCATGTACATGTAGCCACTTGTACCCAAAGATCTGCCTTGCCCATGGTAATTGTAGGCAAAATTATACCTGTGTGGGCCACAATTTAATTACTCTATCTGGTACTCTACTGAGGCTAGAATGCATTCCCTTTCATTGAGGGAACATCTCAGCCCCATACCCTCAATATTAAGGGCAGTGTATCCAGTCAAGTTTCAAAACTGAGTTGAATGTAAAAATGAGGCTCAGCATAGATGCACTTTTCTCCAAAGAAATTACACATCAGTGCCACCATCAAGCTTGCCTTTGTTTTCTTGTCAACCACTCATTGTCAACTGTTCTTGCCTTTCCTCATCCTAGAAAGTGAACATTCTCTCAGTTAATAAAAATCAAGAATTGAGTGGGCATTATTATTCCCATCCTGATACTCATAAAGGTTACGTGACTCCTCCAACATCACACTGCATGTGAGTGGCAGGATTTAAAAGCACACGGGTTGTCTGATCCCTACTCTTTTTTTTTTTTTTTTTTGCTTTATTTTATTTTATTGTTTCAGGTTCAGTGAGAGTAAAAAGAATTAGATTACACCATTAGCACTTGTTAGGCAAAGTCCCTCTTATAGCTGTGCCTCACCCCCAGGGGTGTACCATACACTGCAACCCTTCATCCCCCTCCTCCCCTCTCCCCACTCCCCTTGTCCCCCAATTCCCACCTTGAATTGCTTTGAGTTTTTCACTTATTTAGGTATTTTTAGATCATCTACTGACTTCGTATTAGAATTGAGTACATTGGATTCTTGTAATACTTTACTAAGAAGAATGTGTTCCGACTTTATACAGATTAATACAAAAGATATAAAATCTCCATCTTTTTTAATGGCTGAATAGTGTTTCATAGTATTTCATATATACACTAATAGCTTATTGGTCCATTCCTGGGTTGATGGGCATCTTCCTAGACTAAAACAGGAAGAAATAGATGTCTTGCACAGGCCAATATCAAGCACTGAGACAGCCAATTTTTTCTCTTAAGCAAGACTCGTTGTACTTCACCAGGATTCCTTTCATAATAACCTGTTCAATAATTATTTTGACATTACAAAAGCATTATTGATACTGTGAGAATTAGTCTCACTTTCAACAGGCTCAGTTATTTCAGGCAATGTTGTAAAGAAATCTCATTTTGACTGAAGTGGTTGGATTTTATGAACAACATAGTCATTAGTGATCAAGCCTGACAAATCAGTTGCTCTTTTTAAATTTTGGTCTTATCTTCCTAATCACAGGGATGACCAACTTAGCCATGCCAGTATCTACTTTATCTGAGTTAACTACACTGGCAATATTCATGTCTGTGTTTATTTCATTTTTGATTTAAACTCCCATGATTATATCTTTTAGTAGTAGGTTCTCTAAGAGGAATGTAACAGCCCATTTATAAGCTTATCTTATATGCTTGCCTGAAAAAAAAAAAAAAATGTGATTTTAATTTCATCAAGTTAACCTTGGTCGTAAGGGATTCAAAATTGGAAAAATTCTTAGCTATAATTCATTATTTTATGAAGTGTCTCTTTTATAACAGCCTTCTCATCTTTGTCAGCAGTTTGACAACTTTTTTCACTCTTCAAGATCTTTATAGATTTCCCACATACATTTAGAAATAATGTGGTTAAAGAGAAAACTAAAGCCAGAATAAGCAGTTGTCCAATCTGAAGTTTCCAATTCCTCCCTGGAATCTCTTTGTGTAAATATCCCAGGAAAGACATGCTTTTTGTAACATGAAAAAGTATCTTGCTAGTATTGAGAAAACTGATAGTCCTTCGTCTATTCTGATCTTTAGTTTAAAATTTACATATTAAGATAATTGTTACAAAAACATTTTCATTGTAGGTATATAAATTTAACACCGAGTAAGATCTCCAATTTTGTAATGTTTTGTTTTCCTTATAGCTATTTTTTTTTGCAGTATCTATTACCCTGTTTCTAGCCTCTATTCAAAGATCTGATGTGTGTGTGTGTGTGTGACCACATGTGCATCATATGTGATTATGATCTTGTCATAAAACAATTTGTTAATTCAGATGTTACATACCTTTTGATACATGGGTTTCAATTCTTAGTTGAGATTGTAAAGATTTGAGGGAAGAAAATTTAAGGTTATAATAAATAATTCTTTTGACTATAAATGCATGTAAATTATAAATTATTTTTATCAATCCATGAAAGCTATTTTATAAATCTCTTTGTGGGAACTGATTTGTTAGTTGTCACATTTAATTATGTGATAAATAATAAATTTGGATGCTCATATTATTTAAATCACACTGTAGGAAGTATCTTTCCCTTAAGTTCTTCTTAATTAGTGAAGTTTAGCTATACATGAGTTTTTTCAGTACTGTTAAAATTTTTGATTAAAAAAATATTTAGCAGATAGGAGTTTTGCCCTTTTCTTCATACAGTTATACACAGTGCATTAGATAGAACATAGATGCATAGTACATGTTTGTAAACTACATGAGGAATTCTATGTAAATTTTGCAATCTTTTATTACAGCTTGGTCTAACCCAAAGTTTCTCAGCCTTGGTGCTATTATTATCCTGGGACTGATAATCCTTTGTTGGAGGGGCCGTCTGTATTTTGTAGGTTGGTTAGCAACATCCCTGGCCACTATACACTCCATGCTAATAGCAATCTTGATTCTATGTGACAACTAAAAATTTCTCCAGATGTCTCCAAATGACTCATAGGGGAAAAAAAATCTCTTCCAGTTAAGAACCATGAAGATATCCAATGAATGCGGCTCACAAAGCTCTCCTTTCTTGAAAGGAAGAAAAAATAATAACTCTCATTAGATAAACTAACTCAACTGTTAAGAACATAGAACTAATGAGTTTAAGGTCAGAAGATCGATTCTTCTGAGGCTTACTGCATTCATTCAACAAGTACATATTGAGTGATTGCATTGCACCATGCCAGGGACTGGGAGGGATTCTGGGAAAACGTGGAAAGCAGCCAGTGCCCTCCAGGTGTTTGTGAACCTGCTTGGTGAGTGAAGAAAGGCCAAGCAAGTGGTGGCTTCAGTCAGAGGATGATCAGGGTGACAGCAGGGATTGAGAGAAGCAATGTGTGAACCTCATATTCAAGGGTGGAAAGAGTGTCAGCCCCAGAGAGAAGCAGGGCTGGTTTCCTCCAGAACGGACAATTATTTATAGTAAGTCTAGCATGTGCCCAGGTACCACACTAGGTACTGTGTTATATAACATCCTGCAAATCTTCTGTAGATGATGGAAGTTAAGTACTGGCTTAAGAATCACTAGTCCTTTAGTACTGGCTACTTGAAGGAGTCAGGTCTTACTTTGACTATTTTATTATATTGGCAAGATACTTATCCTCTTTACATATTCATTTTCATGTATAAAACTGGAATATTTATAGGATACAGTTGTTTTGGGACCCCAAAGAGGCAATTGATGAAAACTAATTTAGTATAGCTCCTACAAAATAATAAATAGTGACTAGTTTTTATTCTATTGTTTTTATCAAACATCTATTTATTTGAAAACATAAAGGCCTGTCTGCCTTCTCGCTGTGGGCTCTACAGCTCACTGTCTTCCTAGACTACAGCTCCGTGTTGGGGTGCAACAAGGAGGCTATGCAACAAACGATGGTGGCCTGGGCATGGCCAGTTATAGCAAGTGGAGATAGGAGATGGCATCAGAAGACAGACAGAAGTAAAAGATGTTTCTGGTGCTAGAGTTGAAGTCCTTTTGCTGAGGAAATGCTGAAGTCCAGGCATGTGATCCGAAAGGTAATTAATACTTTTGCTGTACTTCCCAGCCACTTTCTCCTCTAAACTATGTAACCATAAGCACCAGACACTGAGAGAGCAAGAAAGTCTATAGGCATAAATTAGTGCTGCAAACCAAAAAGAAGAAAGCAAAGTCAAATTTCATAGTCTTTGAATTTTTACTAAAAATAGGAAAAGTCTATGGAAAGAATGAATGAATAATATTGGATCAGTCATGTCATCTCTGTATATGAGGGAAAACATGGCTTGTTCAGAGAAGGAAATTTACTTCAACAAACTTTCTTAACATTCAGCATTTACGAGATTATCTATATCTTCCCAGACAACTTAGGTCTAGTCTATGTCTTAAAAACCCATGGAGAAAAGCTTTTGGTTTGACATCTAGTGCTCTGCCATCTTAGGATAAAGCAGCAGCTGCAGGATGCTTTCTTGTAAGCACATCCTTGGTTAACTTTTAATGAATTTACTGTTTTATTCAACTTATATATATGTGTGTGTGTTTTGAGTTAGTACTCTATGCCATGTATTTTACTTGATGATGGTGATAAAATGAAAACAAGATAGATTACTTCTGCTTTTAACCGGCTTACAATCTGGACAGAAATCCAAACAGGTAAATAGGCAATTTCAGTAAAGTTAACAATTGGTTTGAAGCAGTGAGTGGAAGGATGCCTAGCCTGTCCAGGAGAAAATTGTATTGAAGTGGAAACCTGAGGATAACTAGCACTAGTGTGGAAAGGTGAGTAATGGGAGGAGACATGTTCCACATGGAGGTCAGGGTACATGGAAATGTCCAGAGATGAATGTTAAGATAACATACTCCTGGAACTTCATGTGTTTTAGAATGTCTGGAGTGGAGGGGTTTTTTGTTTTGGTTTGGTTTGCTTTTTGACACAGAGTCTAAAGCTGTCACCCTAGGTAGAGTGCTATGGCATTATAGCTCACAGCAACTCCAACTCTTGGGCTCAACCAAGGAATGGAACACTTCACATGTGTAGAACCCCCAGAGACAAAATCAGGAAAGAAAATATACTCCATGCTGACTGTACTATAAATCAATAGTGATCAAAACAGCATGGTACTGGCACAAAAGCAGAGAAGTAGATGTCTGGAACAGAATAGAGAACCAAGAGATGGATCCAGCTATTTACCGTTATTTGATCTTTGAAAAGACAATTAAAAACATTCAGTGGGGAAAAGATTCCCTATTTAACAAATGGTGCTGGGTAAACTGGCTGGCAACCTGTAGAAGATTGAAACTGGACCCACATCTTTAATCATTAACTAAGATAGACTCTCGCAGGATAAAAGATTTAAACTTAAGACATGAAACTATAAAAATACTTGAAGAAAGTGTAGGGAAAACACTTGAAGGAATTGGCCTGGGTGAATATTTTATGAGGAGGACTCCCCAGGCAATTGAAGCAGTATCCAAAACACACTACTGGGACCTGATCAAACTAAAAATACATCTTACAATGGTATATGTGAAACTTAGTAAATGTGGAATGTAAATGTCTTAACACAATAACTGTGAAATTGCCAGGAAGGCTATGTTAACCAGTGTGATATAAACGTGTCAACCGGT
>CAUYPK010003552.1:0-30032 GCA_963574355.1 Loris lydekkerianus
GATACTTTACTAAGAAGAATATGTTTCAGCTCCATCCATGTAAACATGAAAGAGGTAAAGTCTCCATCTTTCTTTAAGGCTGCATAATATTCCATGGTGTACACATACCACAATTTATTAATCCATTCGTGGATCAATGGGCAATTGGGCTTTTTCCATGACTTAGCAATTATGAATAGGGCTGCAATACACATTCTGGTACAAATATCTTTGGTATGATGTGATTTTTGGTTTTCTGGATATATGCCTAGTAGAGGAATTATAGGATCAAATGGCAGATCTATTTTTAGATCTCTAAGTGTTCTCCAAACATCTTTCCAAAAGGAATGTATTAATTTCCATTCCCACCAGCAGTGTAAAAGTGTTCCCTTTTCTCCACATCCACACCAACATCTCTGGTCTTGGGAAACAACAAATTTAATTCTGAATTACTTTCAGTTAAAGTAACAGTCTCAATATTTTGTACTACAATGGTACTGTATATTGAATCACTAATTATATTTAGATTCTTATCAGGGTAATCACTTAATAGCATTATAATAGCAAATGATTCAGCTTTCTGGACAGATTGATAAGGAAATTGTTCAACCTTTTGTATTTCTTCTCCTACATATCCTGAAATTCCTTTCTTGTTGGCATCAGTATAAAAAGTGAAAGCATCGGGGGAGGAGTCAAGATGGCTGACTAGAAGCAGCTTTTGCAAGAGGTGCCTGTCCGGAGGGAGAGATATTTCACAGAAGTGGACTCAGAGAAGCTGAAGGTGAGGAGCTTAGCACAGAGAGAAAAAAAGAGAGGTGTACATCACCTCTGCTGAGACAAGCTTCAATTCCAAGAAAGAGGAGTCCAACAAAGACCAGGCACTGTGATAATGGTTGTGAGGAGCCCATGTGGTTTTGACTTGGGATCTGAAGCCTAGAAAGAAGGCACAGGGGAAAAAAAAAAAAAAAGGCTGGGTCACACTTCTCCTGTCCATACAGTACCATTGTTCTGTCCATTCTGCCATCAAGACCTGCAGAGTGAAATGTAAGTGCACCTGGGTGTGTCCCATCCTGTCCTGCAGTCACAAGCCTCCCCATTGCACTGTGTACTCATGTATGTTTCAGGTGAATCTGGCTACCTGATGCTCTTGTGATGAACTCCTCTTATTTCTAATGATCGTGGGAGTAGTTTACACTACCTTGCCTCCCCTCCTGCTGTTCTCTCAGACTCTGTTGCCCTCATGTTTTCTGTATGATAAAATTCTAGAGATCTGAGAGAGAGCAAGATGGCAGCTGAGTAACAGCTTCCCTGCAACTGGGCACCATGGGTCTGGGGAGATAAGACTCCAGGCATCGCTGGCTGCTGGGATCTGCCTATAATCATCCCTTTGAGGATACAGAGAGTCAGCAAGAGACTTATGGACCCAAAGAGGAGGACAAAAACAGTGGAAAACTGGCAAGTGGTCACATGTGTTTGATCAGTCTAATCCCGCTGGCAGCTGTAAGTACAGCAGCAGCAAGACTGCAGACTGGAAAGGCCTTACCTGTGAACTGTTTTGGTGTTTTTGGACTTGGCACTCAGTTTAACTGCCTTGGGGAGAGCTTGAGCAGGAGTGCGGAGAACTTTGGGCATCGTCTAGGGCCCCAGACTGAGCTGCTGAACCAGATGGAGCCAATAGTGTTTGGCTGTGGGCCACAGGGAGCCATTGTGAGAGAACTGCCCTGGGAAGCTCTGCCCTCAGGGTAGCAGAGCAAGGATCAGGCAGAAGCTAGTAACCTAGTGACTGAGCAGCCTAAAGGTGGGGACTGAGCTGCCTTGCAGCCTTAACCCTCAGGGGCAGAGTGAGACCGGTTTTGGCACAGTGGGTAAGTAGATAGCCACTTCAGCAGTGATCTCAGTGACAAGCACTTTCCTGGGAAAGCTTCTTCTTAGCCAAGTTTAGAAGTTTAAAGTGCCTTTTAAGAGGGCTGAAGAGAGATTCTGGGTGTCCACCCTGTGGGGTTTGAGAAATCAGTGGAGGCCTCCAGTCATATCAGCATTCTGATTAACATCTCATACCCCAGAAGACCACCTGTTGCCCAGACAATGTTCAACAAGATATATATACCGCTTTGTTTTTGGTTGTTGTTTTTTGTTGTTGTTGTTTGTTTGTTTGTTTTTTACTTATCTTCTTGTTGCAATTGTTTTATTTTTTAATTTTAACCTTTTCCATACATATTTTTTTCTTTCTTTTTTTTTAATTTCTTTTCTTTCTCCATTTTTCTAGTTCAAATACAATTTTCCATTGCTGTCTTTTTCAATAATTAGAACTTCATTTTTTGCTAGTGTTTCTACCCCTATTATTTGGTTTTTCACCCAATTTTATCCCATAAAGTTTTCTGTTTACTTGTTTTAGTTTGATTTATAGCATTTTTTGTCTTTCCACTCTACTTGGTGGAGGTGGGGTACTGTGTCCGATCAGGTTAGCAAAGAGCTGCTGACCTCAAGGGAACCACCCAAACAGGCACCCCCACAGGTGGCGGTTTTTTTTAAGGTTGTGTCAAAGTACCCTACTGTACACCTATTTTGCTCTGTCTCTCTCTTTCTGTGCCTCTCTTCTTTTTGTCAATATTCCCTTTTACCCACCCCCTCTCCTTTCTCTATTTTCTTTTCATTCTTTCTTTCCTTCTTTTATCCCTTCTTGGTCTTCAACTTTCTCATCCTTCTTGTCCTGTACAAAAAGGACTCATCAAAACCTTAGTCCACAGCCACAGGAACTTAAAGAGCAAGAGGAAGTTAAAGGAAAATTAGGGCAAGGAAACAGATAAAATAAATCACCCATGAGGAAGAATCAGCAGAAAACTCCAGGCAACATGAAGAACCAGTCCAAAGCAACCCCTCCAAGGGACCATGAGGTAGCTACTGCAGAGGATTCTGCCTATCAAGAAATGTTAGGAATGACAGAAAGGGAATTTAGAATACACATGATGAAAACAATGAAAGAAATGATGGAAACAATTAAGAAAACTGCTAATAAAGTGGAAAATAACGAAAAGGAAATCCAAAAACAGAATCAAATAAGAGATGAACGATATGAAGAATATAAAAAGGATATAGTGGAGCTGAAGGAGCTGAAGTAGTCAATTAGGGAACTTAAAGATGCAATTCAAAGTATCAGCAACAGGTTAGACCATGCAGAAGAAAGAATTTTGGAGGTAGAGGACAAAGTTCTTGAGATAACTCAGATAGTTAAAGAGGCAGAAAAGAAGAGAGAAAAAGCAGAATGTTCACTGACAGAATTATGGGACTTTATGAAGTGTTCCAACATATGAGTTATAGGAATCCAAGAAGGGGAAGAAGAATGCCCTACAGGAATGGAAGCCATACTAGAAAATGTTATAAATAAAAATTTCCCAAATATCACCAAAGATTCTGACACACTGCTTTCAGAGGGATATCAGACCCCAGTTAACCTCAACTCTAACCAAGCTTCTCCAAGACACATTGTGATGAACCTGTCCAAAGTCAAGATAAAAGAAAAGATTCTGCAAGGTGCCAGGAGTAAGCAACAGTTGACCTACAGTGGAAAATTCATCAGAGTGACTGCACACTTCTCAAATGAAACTTTCCAAGCAGGAAGACAATGGTCATCTACCTTTAATCTACTTAAACAGAACAATTTCCAGCCCAGAATTCTGTACCCTGCTAAGGTAAGCTTTAACATTGATGGAAAAATCAAATTATTTACAGATAAACAAACATTGAGGAAATTCGCCACAATAAGACCAACTCTATAGGAAATACTTCAACCTATTCTACACACTGACCTTCACAATGGATCAACAGCAAAGTAAGAACTCATAAAGTAAAGGACAGAACCTAACATCCACACTGATGCAAAAGATAAAACTAAGCAATGGACTCTCACAAAATAAGATGAATAGAATACTACCACACTTACCAATTATCTCAATAAATGTTAACAGCTTGAATCCCCAATGAAGAGACATAGATTGGCTGACTGGATTAAAAAACACAAGCCATCCATTTGCTGTCTGCAAGAAACACACCTGGCTTCAAAAGACAAATTAAACTCCAAGTCAAGGGTTGGAAGACAATGTTTCAGGCATATGGAATTCAGAAGAAAAGAGGACTTGCAATCTTATTTTCAGATACACCTGGATTTAAAGCAACTAAAGTCAAAAAAGACAAAGATGGTCACTTTATATTGTTCAAGGGAAAATACAACAAGAAGACATCTCAATTCTAAATATTTATGCACCCAATTTAAATTCTCCCAGATTCTTGAAACAGACCTTACTCAGTCTGAGCAATATGATATCCAATAACACCATAATAACAGGGGACTTAAACACTCCTTTTACAGAGCTGCACAGATCCTCTAAACAGAAATTAAACAAAGATATAAGAGATGCAAATGAGACCCTAGAACAACTGTGCTTGATAGATGCATATAAAACACTCCATCCCAAAGATAAAGAACATACATTCTTCTCATCACCCCATGGAACATTCTCCAAAATTAATCAGATCCTAAGACAAAAAACAAATATCAACATAATAAAAAGAATTGAAATTTTACTTTGTAGCTTCTCATATCATAAGGCACTAAAGGTGGAACTCTAACAAAAATGTTCAACTCCACACAAAGTCATGGAAATTAAACAACCTTGTGTTGAATAACAGATGGGTGCAGGAAGAAATAAAACAGAAAATCATTATCTTCCTTGAGCATAACAACAATGAAGGCACAAGCTGCCAAAACCTGTGGCATACCACAAAAGCAGTTTTGAGAGGAAAATTTATCACTTTAGATGCCTACATTTGAAAAACAGAAAGAGACCACATCAACAAACTCACAAGCCATCTTATGAAATTGGAAAAAGAAGAACAATCTAAGCCTAAACCCAGTAGAAGAAAAGAAATATCCAAAATCAAATCAGAGATCAATGAAATGAAAAACAAAAGAATCATTCAGAAAGTTAATGAAATAAGGATTTGTTTTTTGGAAAAAATAAATAAAATAGATAAACCATTGGCCAGACTAATAAGAAATAGAAAAGTAAAATCTCTAGTAACCTCAATCAGAAATGATAAAGGGGAAATAACAACTGATCCCACAGAGATACAAGAGATCATCTCTGAATACTACCAGAAATGCTATGCCCAGAAATTTGACAATGTGAAGGAAATGGATCAATATTTGGAATCACACCCTCTCCCTAGACTTAGCAAGGAAGAAATAGAGCTCCTGAACAGACCAATTTCAAGCACTGAGATTAAAGAAACAATAAAAAACCTTCTAACCAAAAAATACTCTGGTCCAGATGGCTTCACACCAGAATTCTATCCAACCTTCAAGGAAGAGCTTATTCCTGTACTGCAGAAATTATTCCCAAAAATTGCAGTGGAAGGAATCTTCCCCCATATGTTGTATAAAGCAAACATCACCCTGATACCAAAACCAGGAAAAGACCCAACCAAAAAGGAGAATTTTAGACTAGTTTTACTCATGAATATAGATGCAAAAATTCTCAACCAAATCCTAGCCAATACATTACAGCTTATCATCAAATAAGTCATACATCATGATCAAGTAGGTTTCATCCCAGGGATGCAAGGCTGGTTTAACATACGCAAATCCATAAACATTATCCACTGTATTAACAGAGGGAGAAATAAAGATCCTATTAACCTATCAATAGATGCAGAAAAAGCGTTCGATAAAGTCCAGCATCCTTTTCTAATTAGAATACTGAGGAGTAAAGGCATAGGTGCACATTTCTAAAACTGATTGAAGCTATCTATGACAAACCCACAGCTAATATTTTACTGAATAGAGTAAAACTGAAAGCTTTTCCTCTTAGAACTGGAACCAGGGTTGTCCTCTGCCACCTTTACTATTCAACATAGTGCTGGAAGTTCTAGCCAATACAAGTAGGCAAGACAAGGAAATAAAGGGAATCCAAATGGGAGCAGAGGAGGCCAAACTCTCCCTCTTTGCTGATGACATGATCTTATACTTAGAGAATCCCAAAGGCTCAACCACAAGACTCTTAGAAGTCATCAAAAAATTCAGTAATGTTTCAGGATATAAAATCAATGTCCACAAGTCAGTAGCCTTTGTATACACCAATAACAATGAAGATGAGAAGCTAATTAAGGACACAACTCCTTTCACCATAGTTTCAAAGAAATTGAAATACTTAGGAATATACCTAAGGAGGTGAAGGACCTCTATAAAGAAAATTATGAAATCCTCAAAAAGGAAATAGCAGGGGATATTAACAAATGGAAGAACATACCATGCTGATCGATGGAAAGAATCAACTGTTAAAATATCTATACTTCCCAAAGCAATCTGCCTATTCCTATTAAAATACCAAGATGTGTACTTTCAAGATTTGTAAAAAATGATGTTGTGTTTTGTATGGATCCAGAAAAAAACCCGTATAGCTAAGGCAGTTCTTAGTAATAAAAATAAAGCTTGGGGCATCACCATACCAGATTTTAGTCTCTTCTACAAAGCCATAGTGGTCAAGACAGCATGGTACTAGCACAAAAATAGAGACAGAGACACTTGGAATCAAATAGAAAACCAGGAAATGAAACTAACATCTTACAACCATCTAATCTTTGATAAACCAAACAAGAACATACCTTGGGGAAAAGACTCTCTATTCAATAAATTGTGTTGGGAGAACTGGATATCCACATGTAAAACACTGAAACTGGACCCATACTTTTCCTCACTCACAAAAATTGATTCAAGGTGGATAAAGGACTTAAATTTAAGGCATGAAACAATACAAATCCTCAAAGAAAGCATAGGAAAAATATGACTTCATGAAGAAGACTGCCATGGCAATTACAACAACAAAAATAAACAAATGGGACTTCATTAAACCGAAAAGCTTCTGTACAGCTAAGGAGACAACAACTGAAGCAAATAGACAACCTACACAATGGGAAAGGATATTTGCACATTTTGAATCAGACAAAAGCTTGATAACTAGGAGCTATAGAGAACTCAAATTAAGCCACATGAAAAAAACCAACAATCCCATATATTAATGTGCAAGAGACATGAATGGAACCTTCTCTAAAGAAGACAGATGAATGGCTAATAAACATATGAAAAAATGTTCCTCATCCCTATTAGAGAAATGCAAATCAAAACCACCCTGAGATACCATCTAACTCCAGTGAGAATGGATCACATCACAAAATCTCAAAACTGCAGATGCTGGCGTGGATGTGGAAAGAAGGGAACACTTTTACATTGCTGGTGGGACTGAAAACTAGTACAATCTTTCTGGAAGAAAGTATGGAGAAATCTCAAAGCACTCAAGCTAGACATCACATTTGATCCTGCAATCCCATTACTGGGCATCTACCCAGAAGGAAAAAAATCCTTTTAGCATAAGGACACTTGTAGTAGACTGTTTATTGCAGCTCAATTTACAATTGCCAAAATGTGGAAACAGCCTAAATGCCCACCAACCCAGGAATGGATTAACAAGCTGTGGTATATGTATACCATGGAATACTATTCAGCCATTAAAAAAAAATGGAGACTTTACATCCTTCGTATTAACCAGGATGGAAGTGGAAGACATTATTCTTAGTAAAGCATCACAAGAATGGAGAAGCATGAATTATATGTACTCAATTTTGATATGAGGACAATTAATGACAATTAAGGTTATGGTGGGGGTGGGGGAAGGGGAGACCAGAGAGAGAAAGAAGGAGGGAGGGGTGGGGAAAAGAAGAGCAGAGAGAGGGAAGGAGGGAGGGGGGTGGGGCCTTGGTGTGTGCCACACCTTCGGGGGGCAAGACACGATTGCAAGAGACTTTACCTAAAAAATGCCATCAGTGTATCCTGGTTTATTGTCCCCTCAATGAATCCCCAACAATAAAAAAAAAAAAGAAAGAAAATTCTAGAGATCCTTAAAAAAAAAAAAAAAAAAAGTGAAAGCATCATCTAAAGGATGTTCTTTAATAATTTTTGGTAATATCCAATTAGTTATTTTAAGGAATTGAATTTTTTTATCTTTAGTATAGTGGTTGTCTATAAGTCCTAGGTAATCATAAATAGCAATTTGTCATTCAATATTGAAGATAAATAGATTATTAATTTGAGAATTAGTAAGAGGCACAAATATTTTTTTAGGGTCTTTACCAATTAATTGTCTAAATCTTTGATGTCCTTTTATAATTATTGTGGCATATATATATTTCCATTTTCTTAACTGTCTTTTTAGGTAGAAAATGCCATTTTATGAAATTATCTTCCTGTGTTAACAGTCCAGTAGAAGAAAGACTGGAAGGAAACACATACAAATAAAAATGACTAACATCATCAATTCTATCTATTTGGGATGGCTGGATATGCTGTTCTATTCATTGTAATTTTTTTTCTGCTTCAGCAGTTAATACTCTAGGGCTTTTTAAATCAGCTGGTCCTTCTAAAGTTGCAAATAAATTTTTTAGAGTATACGTGGGAATTCCCAAACTAGGTCTAATCCAATTTATATCTCCTAATAGTTTTTGAAAATCATTCAGAGTTTTTAAAGTTTACTTTTTGTGGAATTAGTTACTTTTTGTGGAATTATTTTTTGCTTAGTTATTTTGTATCCTAAGTACTCCCAAGGATCTGTATGCTGTGTTTTGTCCTCAGAAATTACAAGTCCAAACTGTTGGCAATTTTCTTTTACAGCTTCAAACATCTGTTGTAACTTTTCCTTATTAGGGTGTGCTATCAAGATGTCATCCAAATAGTGTAAGCACATACCCTCCGGGAAAAGTGTTCTTACTATTTCTAAAGGCTGATTTACAAAAAGCTGACACAAGGTGGGGCTATTCAACATGCCTTGAGGAAGGACCCTCCAATGGAAGTGCCTTGCAGGTTTTTCTGAGTTCAAAGCAGGATTAGTAAAAGCAAATTTCTCAGCAGCCTCAGGATGAAGAGGAATGGTAAAGAAACAGTCTTTTAAATCAATTATGATAACAGAATACGTTTTAGGAATTAGGTACGGGTTAGGTATACCCAATTGTAAGGTTCCCATCAGAGAAATAACTGCATTAATTCATCTTAAATCACTCAATATTCTCCATTTTCCAGATTTCTTTTTTATGAGGAATACAGGACTGTTCCATGAACTTGTGCTGTGTTCAATATGGCCTGCTTCAAGCTGTTCTTGAACTAAATTATTAAGCACTTCTAATTTTTCATGAGTGAGCGGCCACTGTTCAACCCATATTGGTTTATCTGTTAACCATTTTAACGGCTGGGTGAAGTGCTGAACAGGAGTCTCTATATAAAACCCTCATGAAGAGCAGGCAGGCCCAGTCCAGTTTTTGTCATTCCCCATTCTTACAATTTAGGTTTTAAAGTAGAAGTGGGGTCAATGGAATTATAACCCATATTCATCATAATAGTCTTGTCTGGTTTGGAAATAGTTGGAATAGTAATCATGGCTCTCCACTGTTGTAAAAGATCTCTGCCCCTTATAGACAACACAATAGGAGCCACATAGGGGTGCAGTTGAGCTTTCTGACCCTAAGGGCCAGAACAGTCTAAAGTATTAACACTCTGTTCAATATCAGTTAAGGTTCCCATACCAACAAATGTAGCCTCAATTTTCGTTTTTGGCCAGCCCCTAGGACACATGAAAGAAGCAATTATCCAAACATCAACTCCTGAATCTACTAATCCAGCAATTGCCATTTTATCAGCAAAAGTTACTATACACCAAGGTCTAGAGTCATTAAGGAAAGTATGCCAAAAAACCTGTTTTCCAGTACTGCCAAAGCCACCTTCCCACTTTATGGGAGCAGCCTGTCCTTTATGGTAAGGCAATATTAAAATTTGTACAATTCTTTGACCAGCTTTTAATTTTATATTCTGGGTAGAAGAAGCCATAAGCATAATTTCCCCTTGAAAATCAGAGTCAGTAACTCCAGGATGTATGTTTAAACCTTCCATTATTAAACTGCTTCTACCTAAAATAAGCCCCACAGAGTCTGGTGGAATAGGGCCATAAATTCCAGTCTGAAGTTTTCTAGGCTTTTGTCCAGCTAAGATTTCTTCCTCTGATAGTATTAGTAAATCTAAAACTGCACTTCCTTGAGTTGCATGAAAGAGATCCTGAACATGTAGTTTCACAGGCTCTATTTCAATTAGTTGTTCTGATTCACCTATGCATGTGTTACCCCACTGTTTACTGCAAATTAATTTGGGGTGCTAATGTTGTTTATCATTGGGCCCCAAGCTGGGCTCTGCACCCCGTTTTTTGGATCCTGAGCTGGAATAAATTCTACCTTGGGTGGCAGGAGTTTGTTGTCTTTATCCTTAACAGATCTACATTCGTTAGTCCAATGTTTGCCTTTACCGCAGCGGCAGCAGAGGCCAGGTGCTTGCAGGCTTGACATTTTGAGCTATAACAGCCAGAGCACTTTCAGTTTTAGCCTTGAAACATTCTGAGTGCAGATGCCCCATTTTTCCACAATTAAAACATTTTGCTTTCTTTTTAGTCCCATTAAGTGCATCTGCCAAGGCTGCAGCATTAAGCTTTGCCTGAAATGTTCCAAAGCCAATATCCTGACAAGTGCGGAGATATTGTTCAATGGAAACATTGTCCTGATTTCTGACAGGTGCCAGGGCCAACTTACAATCTGAATCGGCATTCTTGAATGCTAATTGTAATAGAAGCATCTGTCTGGCTTGTTCTCCAGGAACAGACCTTTGAATAGCTGTCTGAAGTCTAGCTACAAATTCAGAATATGGTTCATTGTTTGCTTGCATGATTCTTGTAAAAACTCGTTTAACCCCATATTTTTCCTCTAGTCTTTGCCAAGCTCTAATGAAAACATCTTTAGCCTGTATTAATACATCTTATGTTAATTGCAGCTGTTGGTGAATGTCAGCCTCAGGGCCACTACCCATTAAAGAGTTAACGGGAGTTCCCCGAGCTCGGTTTTGAAAAGTTGCCTCTTCCAGCCACCAAGCCTTGAGTTGTAAAAATTGACCAGGGCTCAAGGTAGTACGAGATAAAGTTTCCCAGTCAGCAGGAATAAAAATATGGTTTGTGCAATATGAATTTAAAATGCCAATCACAAAAGGAGAAGTAGGTCCATAAGCATAAACGGCATCTTTCATTGTTGTTAAAATTTTTACTTCTATAGGAACATGTTGAGCGGCACCTAATTGACCATTCTCTTGAATTTCTCTGAAAACAGGATATGCTTGTATAAGAGGGTCTTTATTATTACCCAATTCTGAAATTTTAACTGAGTTCTCATTAGATACAGCCAATTCAGAAACATCTAAAGAAAAGTGAGACCGTGCAATGAAGCGAGTATCTGGAGGATTAGGCCACACAGGATAGACTCCTGGTGGTGCATTACAATGTAAGGGGCCATCCCTCCAGACCATAGGACCTGCTGATGCAGAAGGAGTTAAAGGTTTGTAAGGTGGAAGCACATCTTTACAAGAACCTGCCTTAGAGCTTGCTCTAGAGGAGAGTATTTCAGCTCCCTTCTTTTCTAAGAAGGCAATTCTTTGATTTGAAAGCCTTCAGCCATAACCTTTCTAAGATGTTCAAACTCAGACTCTTTTTGAGCTGATTTATCAGCCATTTCCACTAATTCTGGACAGCTCTCCATGTCACTCTCTAGACTAATTAAGTCACCCACATATTTCTTAGTAGGCAGATTAATCTAACAAACATATAAAAAAAAGTTCATGATTTCTAATCATCAGAGAAATGCAAATCAAAACTACCTTGAGATATCACCTAACCCCAATGGGAATGGCCCACATCACAAAGTCTCAAAGCTGCAGATGTTGGTGTGGATATAGAGAGGAGGTGCGTTTGACACTACAGCCACATTTAGAAGGTAATGTACTCATAGCAGGAGAAGTTCATGTCCCAGGAAGGATCGGTGGATGCCATAAGCTGCAGCACCCTCCCTGTCCTGTGTCTTAGAAGCCCCCTTCTGCCCACTTTGAGGCCTTCATCCATTTCAGAGAAGTCCCCAGGCCTCCTAGGTCTCCCAGGCCTTCTCTCCACTATAGCCAAGGTGGGGGCTCACAAAGAACATCAAACTGCCAAGAAGGCTTTCAGTGCCTGCCCAAGAACCTCTGGGGAAGAGCCCCCAACACTTCTAGTTTCTGGTGGCTGGGAGTCCAGCAGAGACCCTACCTCAGCCCCAGCCCCACTTCCGAGTGCCTCCCCCCACTCCCCTGTTTTCCCCTACACCCACAACCACCTTCTCAAAGACTCTTGGCCCTCCTAAGAAAAAGGAAACAGAAAAGTGGGTTTTTTCTCTTTCTTTTTCCCCCTCCCCCACCCCTACCCATGGAGGCTTTTTGTGGAGGTGGGGGCTGGGGAATGAGGGGCTGAGGGATTTTATTTCTTTAATATTTAGAAAAAGAACAAAAAAAAAAAAAAAAAGGAAAGAAAGAAAAAGAAAAGGATGCAACATAGCAACTGTAGACACTGCTGTTTCTGGTCTTCCTTTTCCACCTCCAAACCTCTCACCTTTTTGCCTCCCCATGCCTCCGCCAAGTTCAAGGCTGAGTCTTTGGGGCCTCTTAGACCTCTCTGTACCTGGGGCCTCCTGGGATTTTCTTCTGTATTTTGGAGAGTCTCTCTCTGAAGCCAGACAGGAATAGACATTCTGGATAGGGTTGGGGGACAAGGGGTGGGTTTCACTCTCAGAAGCCCCAGCTCTAGCTCCTTTTGGCTCCTTGTCCTCCCTCCCCAACAAAAGTCTTCCACCTCATTTTGCACAGCCCTGGCAATACTGATAGGTAGTTAGCTAGTACTGGAGAGGCTGTTCAATTGAGGATGCATGAGGTAGTGTCTTAAGGGCCACAGAACTGTGTTTTAGAGAGCTCTGAACCCCTCTGCTTACCACTCCCTTTCCCTGTCTACTTTGAATTTTTTCCACTTTGTGGGGACAGGGGAGGCTCTGATCCACTCACACCTCTCCCCCTTTCTACCTGTTTCTCTTATTTTTGCCTTAACAATTTTCATGGTCATAGGATAAGAGGGTCTCAGTGGCTCCCACTTACACCTTGGGTAGGGAAGAGCCAGGCCTAGACTCCCTATCCTGACTGCCCCCTCCTTTCCTGGCATTCCCCAAATACCCTTCTAGACCCTGATCATGTCCCCTGGCCCCTGGCCCTGGGAGGAAGCAACAATGTGCATACCATCATGCCCCCATTCTGAGCAACCTTTCCTACCCTGGCATAAAAGTAATTTCTTTTTCATCCTGACCTTGCCAATCCTCTCCCTATGCTCCCCAACTGCCTCCACCATCTGCCAGCTAGCTTCTGAGCAATACAACAGACAGATGCAAGGCCATTTTTCTCCAAGCCATGAGGGACTATTTGGAAGGAAAGACACCCCCCTGCCCTTAGCCCCACAGCCTTCAGCCTAGTTCTGCCACTAGGCAGAACAGGGACTATCTCATTCATTGTCTGCCCCCAACCTAATCTGAACACATGGTACTATAGCCCTCAATTTCTCCTTAACCTTTCATCTGTCTGTCCCTTCCCTGCCAGTGGGAAGTAACCCCCACTCCCACCCCTATGATGCTGTACAGGGTTCATTTTTTTTCTTGGAACAAAATTTTTTTTATTAAATCATAACTGTGTACATTACTGCATTTATGGAGTACAATGTGCTGATTTTATATACAACTTGGAATGCTTACATCAAACTGGTTAACAGAGCCTTTACCTCACTTACTTAATTATTGTGGTAAGACTTTTATACTCTACTCTTAATAGATTTGACATGTACCCTTGCAATATGCATCATACGTGAGGTCCCACCAATTACCCTCCCTACACCCAGCCTCCCCCATCCCTTCCCCTCACCCTCCTCTTCCTTCATTCTGTACTATAGTTGTGTTTTATTATTCATATGAAAGTGTGAGTGATTATATATTGGTTTCATGATGGTACTGAGTACATTGTATACTTTTTCTTCCATTCTTGAGATACTTTACTAAGAAGAATATGTTCCAGCTCCATCCATGTAACAAGAGGTAAAGTCTCCATCCTTTTTATGGCTGCATAACATTCCATGATATACATATACCACAATTTGCTAATCTATTCATGGGCTGATGGGCACTTGGGCTTCTTTCATGCTTGGCAATTATGAATTACAAAATCAGTACTTATAAATCAGTAGCTTTTATATATGCCAACAATAGTCAAGCTCAAAATATAGTCAAGGACTCTGTTCATTTTACAGTAGTGCCAAAGAAGATGAAATATTTGGGAGTATACCTAACAAAGGACGTGAAAGATCTCTATAAAGAGAACTATGAAACTCTGAGAAAAGAAATAGCTGAAGATGTTAACAAATGGAAAAACATATTATGCTCATGGGTAGGAAGAATCAACATTGTTACAATGTCCATACTACCCAATGCAATATACAAATTTAATGCAATCCCTATTAAAGCACAACTGTCACACTCTAAAGATCTGGGAAAAAATAGTATTTCATTTTTTGTTTTTTATTTGTTGAGACAAAGTCTCACTATGCCACCCTAAGTAGAGTGCCATGGCTTCACAGCTCACAGCAACCTCAAACATTTGGGCTTAGGTGATTCTCTTGCCTCAGCCTCCCAAGTAGCTGGGAGGGCACCCACCACAATGCCTGGTTATTTTTTGGTTGCAGTTGTCATTGTTTAGCAAACCCAGCCTGGGCTCAAACTCACCAGCCTCGGTGTATGTGGCTAGCGCTCTATTCACTGAGCTGTGAGTGCCAAGCCAGTACTTTATTTTATATGGAATCAAAAAACAGCTGGAATAGCCAAGACATTACTTGGCTAATTAAATAATAAATAAAACAAATCAGGAGGAATCACACTACCAGACTTCAGGCTATACTATAAATCTATAGTGTTCAAAAAAGCATGGTACTGGCGCAAAAAAATAGAGAGGTAGATGTATGGAACAGAATAGAGAACCAAGAGATGAACCCAGCCAACTACCATAATTTGATCTTTAATAAGTCTATAAAGCAGAAATCAGAGGAAAAAATCTCTATTCAACAAATGGTGCTGGGTGAATTGGCTGGCAACCTGTAGAAGACTGAAGTTTGACTCACCTTTCACCATTAACAAAAATTGATTCTCACTGAATAAAAGATTTAAACTTAAGACATGAAACTATTAAGATACTTGAAGAGTGTACAGGGAAAATACTTGAAGAAATTGGCCTGGGAGAATATTTTATGAAGAGGATCTCCCTGGCAATTGAAGCAACACCAAAAATATATTACTAGGATCTTATCAAACTAAACAGCTTCTGCACAGCCAAGAACACAGTAACTAAAGAAAGAAAAAGCCCTCAGAATGGGAGAGAAGATATTTTCAGGTTATGTGTCTGACAAACTAGAATCCAGAGAGAACTCAAACTAATTAATAAGCAAAGAACAAGTGATCTCATTTCATTGTGGGCAAGAGACTTGAACAGAAGTTTCTTTGAAGAAGGCAGGAGGTGCATGGTCTACAGACACATGAAAAAATGCTCATCATCTTTAATCATCAGAGAAATGCAAGTCAAAACCACTTTGAGATATCATTTAACTCCAGTAAGAGTAGCCCACATAACAAAATCCCAAAACTACAGGTGTTGGCATGGAGAGAAGGGAACACTTCTCCACTACTGGTGGGAATGCAAGCTAATATGTTCCTTTTGGAAAGAAGTTTGGAGAACACTTAGGGAACTAAAAGTAAACCTCCTATTCAATCCTGCAATTCCTCTACTAGATATGTACCCAGATGACCAAAAATCATTTTACAACAAAGAAATTTGCACCAGAATGTTTATTGCAGCCCAATTCACAATTGCCAGGGTTTATTTTTTTAGTGAAACTAGTTTCTGTCCCAGACAGCAACCCAAGTGGACCTTTCTTGCCTTTTCTCTTCCTTCGTTTTTATCCTCTTTTTTGTACATGCTGTAGGGTTCACACAGGAGCAAGGGAGTGACTGGTGAGACAGATTCCCACACCCAATCAGGGTGGGTACAGTAGTATCCTTTGAGCTGTGTGTATTGTTCACTTTGATGATCAATCATTCAGTCCACTGATAGATAAGCAATCCTTTGATCTTGTCTCTAAGTAAATTGAGACTTTCACTGATTAAAAAAAAAAAAAGAAAGAAAAAAGTTAGGAAATGAAGAAAAATTACTAAAGACATATAAAAATTAAGAAAAACCAAATACAACTTCTGGAAATAAAAAATTCATTTAGTGAAATACAAAACACAGTGGGAAATTTTAAGAATAGACTAGGCCAAGCGGAAGAAAGAATTTCAATGCTTGAAGATAACAACAAATGATTAAATGTGTTCTATGCATGGAAGAGAACAATCAATACCCACCAGGGTAAAAACGCCCAAAAGTCAGAGTTCACAGCTCTAATAAAACAGTAAGAAATTAAAGAATAAAGTGATTAGGTAACAGTCAAAATGATAATGAGAACAGTATTTCATATAGCAATACTAACATTAAATGTAAAAAATGTTAATGCCCCCCTTAAAAGATGTAGATTGGCTGAATGTGTTTAAAAACACAACCAAATATATGCTATCTTCAACATACCCACTTAATTTGCAAAAATGCACATAAACTCAAGAAAAAGGAGGGTAAAAAATATTCCATGTAAATGGAAACCAAAAGCAAGTGGGAATAGCTAGTCTCATAACAGATAAAATAAATTTTAAATCAAAAATGATAATAAAAGACAAAATGGTCATTATATAATGATAAAAGGATCAATTCAATAAGAAGATATAACAATCCTAAATATGCATGCACCTAACACAAGAGTTCCCAGATTCTTAAGGCAAATTCTACTAGATCCAAGCAAAGAAATAAATCACAATGCCATAGTAGCTGGGGACTTCAATACTCCACTGACAGAGCAAGACAGATCATGGTGACAAAAGATCAACAAAGAAACACTGGACTTTAAGTGGGACTCTAGAGCAAATAGGTCCAACAGACATTTATAGAACATTCCACCCCAAAACTGTGTAATATTCATTCTTCTCATCAGTACATGGGATATTGTCAAAGATAGATCATAAGTTAGGCCGCAAAACGAGTCTTAGCAAATTTGGAATAATTGAAATCATATGTAGCACATATCTTCTCAGACCACTGTGTAATAAAAATAGCACTGAATTCCAGAGGAACTCTCAAAAGTACACAAATATATGGAAATTCCTGTTGTTGAATGATCCTTAGGTTATTGACAAAAATCAAGAAAGAAATCAAAAAGTTTTTTGAATTGAAAGACAAAGGTAACACAAGCTTCCAAAGTCAGTGTGATATAGAAAAAGCAATGCTAAGGAGAAAGTTCATTGGACTAAATGCTTACAAAAAAAAAAAAAAAAGAAAGATCACAAATTGACAACCTAATGTCACACATCAAGGAAGTAGAAAAAGAACAAGTTAAATGAAAAACTACCAGAAAGAAAGAAATAACAAACTCAGAGCAGAAGTAAATGAAATTCAAAGCCTACAAAACTTAAATAAATAAATAGGATTAATAAAACAAAAAGTTGGTTCTTTGAAAAGGTAAACAAAAACAATAGACCCCTAGCCAGATGGACCAGAAATAGAAAAGAAAGAACTCAAATAGGTTCAATCAGAAGTCAAAAAGGAAACCTTACAACTGATACCACAGAAATACAAAATATCCATGAATACTGTGAAAACCTCTATGTGCACTAACTAGAAAAATCTAGAAGAAATGGATAAATCCTTAGAAGTACACACTATCCCATGCCTGAATCAAGAAGAAATAGAAATCCTGAACAAACCAATAATAAGTAGCAAGATTGAAAGAATAAAATAACTCCCAAAAAGAAAATCCCAGAAGGATTCACAGCCAAATTCTACTAGACTTACAGAGAAGAACTGGTACCCATCTACTGAAACTGTTCCACAACATTGAGAAGGAGGAGACCCTCCCTACAAATCCAGTATCACCTTGATACTAAAGCCAGGAAAGAAAAAACAAAAAAAGAGAAACTATAGAACATAGATGCAAAATTCATGACAAAATAATAGTAAACCAAATTAAAGAGCACATCAAAAAGATAATCAAGCAGTGGGTGCAAATTAATAAATATGATTCACCACATAAACAGAAGTAAAAACAACACTATGTGATCATCTTAATAGACACAGAAAAACCATTTGATAAAACCCTCATCAAACTAGGCAAAGAAAGAACATACCTCAAAATAATAAAAGCCACTTGTGACAAACGCATAGCCAGTATGACAATATCATATTGGGAAAAATGATGGGATGGGAAAAAGTTGAAAATATTTCCCCTAAGAACTGGAACAAGACAAGGGTACCTACTGTCACCACTTCTATTCAACATAGCACTGGAAATCCTAGACAAAACAATCAGGCAAGAGAAAGAAATAAAGAGCATTCAAATTAGAAAAGAGGAGGTCAAACTATCCTTACTTAGTGACAATATGACCTTGTATCTAGAAAATCATAAAGACTCTACCAAAAGACTCCTAAAATTGATAATTAAATTGAACAAAGTTTCAAGTAACAAAATCAATGTATACAATCAATAGCATTTCCATAAACTAATGACAGCCAAGCTGAGAATCAAATTAAAGACTCAATACCAGTCACAGTAAGAAGAAAATAAAATACTTGGGAAAATGCTTAACCAAAGATGTGAAAGAACTCTAAAAGGAGAACTACAAAACCCTGATGAAAGAAATCGTAGATGACACAAATGTAAAATCATCCCATGCTCATGGATTGTAAGAATAAACATTATTAAAATGTCCATACTGCCCAAAGTGATTTACATATTCAATGCAATTTCCATCAAGATACCAATGTCATTTTTCTCATATCTAGAAAAAATAATCCTAAATTTCATAAGGAACTGAATAAGAGCCCAAATAACCAAAGCAATCTTAAGCAAAAAGAACAAATCCAGAGGCATTATATTACCTGACTTCAAATTATACTATAAGACTATAATAACTAAAATGGCGTAGTATTGGTATAGAGACATAGACCAATGGAACAAAACAGAAAACACAGATATAAAACCATCTACCTACAGCAAACTGATCTTCAACAACACAGATGACATACACTGGGGGAAAGAAGCCCTATTCAACGAATGGTATTGGGAAATTGTAGAACCACATGCACAAGAATGAAATAGTACCTCTATCTCTCACTGTATACAAAAAATAACTCAAGATAGATTAAAGACCTAAAGATTTGAAACCATTAAAATACTGGAAGAAATCACAGGAAAACTCTTCCAGACATTGGCCTACCCAAAGAATTTATGACTAAGAGCCCAAAGCCAACACAGGAAGAACAAAAATAAATAAATAGGAACTAATTAGATTAAAATGTTTATGCACAGCAAGGGAAATAATTAACAAAGTAAATAGACAATCTACAAAATAGAAGAAAATATTCACAAACATTTGTCAAAGGGCCAATATTCAGAATCTACAAAGCATTCAAATCAGCAAGAAAGAATAAATAACACCATTAAAAAGTGGGCAAAAGACATGAGTAGAGTTTTTTCAAAAGGAGATATACAAGAGACATATGATGTGGCCAACAAACATATGAAAAAATTCTTGATATCACTTATCATCAGGGAAATGCAAATTAAAACCATGTTGAGATACTACTTTACGCTCATCAGGATGGCCATTATAAAAAAAAAAAAAAAATAGATATTGGAGTGGATGTAATGAAAAGGGAATGCTTATACACAGTTGGTAGGACTTTAATTTAGTACAATATCTATGGAAAACAGTATGTAAATTCCCTAAAGAACTAAAAGTACTTCTACCATTCAATCCAGCAGTCCCACACTGGGTATCTCCCAATAGGAATAGAAGTCACTACATTAAAAAGACATCTGCACCTGAATGTTTATTCACAATTCACAATTGCAAAGATATTAAATCAACATAAATGCCCATCAATGAATGAGCTGATAAGAAAAATGTGGCATATATATACACCATGGAGTACTACTTAGCCATAGAAAGAAATTAATTCCACTTACAGCAAATTGGATGGCACTGGGGAGCATTACCCTAAAAAGAAGTATCATATGAATGGAAAATCAAATACTGCATGTTCTCACTAATAAACAATGTGTACACGTGGTCATAAAGTATTGTCACTGGAAACTAAGAAGGGGGAGTGTGGAATAAAAACTTACTTATCAGGTATGATGTGCACTATTCTGGTGATGGGCATAATAAAAAGCCCAACTTCAACATTTTTATATAATCCATGTTACAAGAACACTTGTACTCCCTAATATTTTAAAATAAAGATTATTTTTAAAACAGGCAATAATGAGTGTTGGCAAGGATGTGAAGAAATTATAACCCTCACATACTGCTGATGGGAATATAAAAATGGTGCAGCACTTTGGAAAACACTCTGGCAATTCCTCAAAATGTTAAACAGAATTAGTGTATGATCTCACAATTACAGTTGTAGGTATATATACAAGAAAATGAAAACTTAGTCCATTCAAAAATTTGTACACAGATGTTTATAGTAGCATTATTCATAATCGCCAAAAAATGAAAACAAGCCAACTAATTAATTAATATAGTATATGCATACAATGAAACATTTAGGAATAAAGTACTGATCTGTGCTACAACATAGACAGCTCTTTAAAGCATCACGCCAAGTAAAAGAAGCCAGTCACAAAGACTACATATTACATGATTCCATTTATATGAAATATCCAGAAAAGGCAAATCTATAGACAGAAAGTAGATTATTGGTTGCCTAGGCCTAGGGTGAGGAACTTGGAGAAATGGGATGTGCCTGCTAATGGGCATACAATTCCTTTTTCTGGTGATAAAAATGTTCTAAAATTAGATTATACCAATAGTTGCAAAACTTTAAACATATTTTTAAAAAACCAACAAAGGGTTCACTTTAAATGGGGGGGTTTTAAGTGACTTATACGCAGTATATCTGTTTTTAAAATCATTCCACATTTTATAGAAAAGGCTCTTGCATTGGAATGTTTATAGCTACACAATTCATAATCGCAAAGATGTGGAAACAACCCAAGTGCCCATCAATACATGAGTGGATTAATAAAATGTGGCATATAGGCTCACATGAGAGAAAAATTCAATTAAATTCAAGAAGGGTGAAAGGGGGATAGTGATTTTTTAAGTTCCCACCCAACAGGTACAAGGCATGGATATATGACATGTTTCCTGGGTGAAGAACACAACTACAACTCAGATTTTAACCTTACAAATGCAAACAATGTAACCTAATTGTATGTACCCTCATATTAAGCTAAAATTTGAAAAAGACACCATTCCAATAAAAAAACAAATAGAACTAAAAGTAAAATAAAATGTGGTACATGTATACCATGGAGTACTACTCAGCCATAAAAAGAAATGGTGATTTGGTACCTTTTGTAACAACTTGATGGAACTAGAAACCATTCTTTTTCTTCTTTTGATTTTTTTGTTTGTTTGTTTTTTGTTTTTCAGCAAAAATGGTTTAATGTGAAGTTATCCTCTTTTAACAGGTTTGGTGTTAATCCTGTGTGAACCAGGATGGCCGCTTCCTGGCTCGTTCAATGATCCTCTTGCCCTAATCTTGTTCATATGGTGGCTCTATGGTGGGAGCCTTCTTGTTTCCCTATCTGTGGTCGGATTTCTGCAGTCGCCCTGTGCACCCTTCTCATAGCATTAGGTGCAAAGGACATGTTTCTGTTTCCAGTGACCACATTCAGGACATGTGTCAATATTGTTCTTCACTTTAATAAGCTTCCGAGGGTTTCTTCTCCTGCAACAGTTAACTTCAATGGTGCGTCTGTTTGTGGAGCTGCCATCCAAAAGATACTATCCAAAAGGCTGGAATTCTCCTTACTTCCACTTATATCATTTGCTGGTTCTGTAAATAAGATTGGACCCTGGATTGCTCACGCTGGTCCCCACGGAGGACTGGGAAAGCCTAGCCTGCTTTGCTGAAGTTTCCGCTGTAGTTGCTCGCAACAGTTTCCGAGCAGTCCCCGGGCAGCCTGCCCAGGAGGAACCATCAGCACCAGCATGCCAGCACCACTTTCCTCGCCAGAAACCACAGGAAACCATTCTTCTAAGTGAAGTCTCAGAAGAATGGAAAAACAAACACCACATATTCTGGATTCTAAATTGGAACTAGCCGATCAATACTTATATGCACATAGGGACGTAAAACAACAGAAATCAAGTAGGTAGGAGAGGGGAGGAGAAGCGGGGTTAATTCACACCTAATGAGTACAATCCACACATTCTGGAAGAAGACCACACTTATAACTTTAACCTAAAATGTACAAAAGCAAATTACATAACCAAGTGTATGTATCCCTGTAATATTCTGAAATTAAAAGAAGATTGTTCCACAAATCAATAAAAAAAGAAATGTGCGTCTCTGAGGAGGAATGGTAAGTAGGATTTCTTAGGAGCCTAAGATGGGATTTTTGTGAGTGATTTATTGAATGTATCATCAGAGAAGGAATACAGGGGAAAGAAAAAAAGAAAGAAAAAAAGAAAAAAAAGAAAAGAAATGAAACTCACAGATATGAGTTTTATGTTCTTATATTTTAATTAAGAAAGCAGAAGAAGGCATTCGAAGGGGCATTCCTAATCACTGACCTCACTGGAGCTCACTTCAAACTTGATAAAATCAAACTCAGTGTATTTCCTTTTTCCAAATTCTTTGGTCACATCAACACATTCATAAGAGTTAGAGGTGCAGACAAACCATCCAGGGTAGGCAGCTGACTCCAGCGTGTACCGGGAGCCCACCTTTGCCTTATAAAAAATGAAGGCATGGCGTGCTTTTTTACTCTGGGTAGCAAGTTTGGTCAGTTTCTTCTTCTATAAAGTAAAAGAAATTAATTAGATAACACAGGTTTTGGAAGGAAGAAAACAGTGTGTATGCTCTTGCCCAGGAGAAGAAAAGAAGGAAAGCGGGGTGGTCCTTGGGGATGTTGGGGTGTCAGCCTTGGTACTGGTATTTAAGGAGTGATAAGTAATCATGCCTTCTCTTTCCAAATTATGCCACTATCCCCAAATTAAAAATAAATTAAGAGAGACATGCAGGCATGAGATGGACACCAAAATATCAGCATTATTATTTTAAAAGTTAGGTTAAAAAATATGGCTTAGATCTGCATCCAAAATTTGTCTTTGTGAGGTTTCTACCCTCCAGTGAAAGGATGTGCTCCATCTAGGACCAAGTTTGAAAAGCAGACACACAGCCCTCCAGTGGCTGCCTCACACCCTCCAACTCTGCAGTGGCAGGGCAGGTCCTTCCTGACCCACCTGTACCACCTGCCACAGGGAGGGTCACAGCAGAAGGAAACAGCCTACACAGGGCAAGTGCTGGGCAGAGGCAGAGGCATCTGGGTGCTTTTAGCTCCTCCACCAAGTCCCCCCCCCCCCATTGTGGGGAGTCCCTTCCTCTCCCCTATAATGAGCAAGGAAGTAGGAAGAGAGCAGGAAAATCCTCTGATGGCACTTCCTAAAAAGCAGATGCTCCCATTTTATTGGCCAATACAAGAATTTTCAGGGAGAATGAGAGGCACTGAGGGTTTGGACCTTTTGCTTTAGGATAGTCATGGGTACAGGAATTTCTACCAAAACTCTCACCTTCAGCACAAGGGTTGGTTTCCTTTGTCCTTTTTGTTTACAACACAGACAACGCTCTCCTTTAGAGACTGCCAAGAGAATCGGACTTCCTTTTTCTTCAGAGCTTGAACTCAAGTCTGTGGGTAATACAAAGAAGATCTCTGGAAAAAAAGACAGAAAAGGCATCAGTTCTCAGAATAGGAGAGAGTCCCTCCTGTCTGCTGGGGTTTCAGCCTGACTCATGGCCCCCTCCATCTCACTGGTCCAACCTCATCTTTTTCCAGAGCCTGGTGACTGGCTCCTTCTTCCAGCTCTTCCACAAAGACTCCCCTCAGATCTGGCCATTCTTATAGACCCGCTATCTGATCCCTAAGGATCCCTGGGGCTTCTCCTCCCCACTGCAACCATTTGCTGGGGGGTGGGGTTGGGGGTATAGTATGAAGCTAAGCCCACTCAGCTGGAGGTCTTTAACTGGCTAGGTGGGGACAGAAAACACAGCCAAGACTGAAAGTCACCTGCATGTACACAATTTTTATTTGGAACTGCCAGGAGGCTCTCATGGTGCAGGATCAATACCTTGTGATCCTGGTCTTCAATGCTGAATTGCTCTGGTGCTCTGGCATTCACTTGTGTACCTAGATCAAAATAACCAGATAGCAACACTTCACATTGAGAACGGAAGACCCAGCCCTTTCTACTGCCCCAACTCCATCTTGCTAAGGGCTTTCAACACTCCCCTTTAAGACAGGAAGCTCAGGGCAGTGCCTGTGGCTCAAAGGAGTAGGGCGCCAGCCCCATATACCGGCTCCAGCCAAAACAAACATACAACAACAACAAAAGACAGGAAGCTCAGCTGAAAGAGTAAAGTAACAACTGCAAAACCTCAGCTTCCCCTTGTAAGGACTTCCCTTACCAGGTGTTGGCTCTTGTCAAATTCAGCTTGCATTAAGGACTCCCCCTTCCCTACCAAAAGCCCTTTATAAAAGGTTTCCACCCCCTGCTTCTAAGGGGTTAAGAGACTTTGAGGCATGAGCTCACTCTTGGCCCGTCTGATCAATAAAGGACACTTGCTTGGCTCAGCACGCGTAGCACAGTGGTTACAGCACCAACCACATACACTGAGGCTGGCAGGTTCGAACTTGGCCAAGGCCAGGTAAACAACAATGACAACCGCAACAAAAACTAGCAGAGTATTGTGGCAGGTGCCTGTGGTCCCAGGTACTTGGGAGGCTGAGGCAAGAGAATTGCATGAGCCCAGGAGTTTGAGGTTGCTGTGAACTGTGACGCCATGACCCTCTGATGTAGGGTGCAGCATCAGGAGGCCCCAGAAAGCACTATGCAAGGCTGAGCTGGCACTACAGAGGCTCCTTCAAAAGGCCTCAGGGCTTGCACCTGGACCTGGGGAGCCTCTTTCAGCTGGCAGGACCCGCCATAATAGTGGCCAGGGTGGGTTCCCAACAAAGACCCTTTCCAACTGGCCTCTGACTAGGCAGGCCACACGGCCCTCAGCAAAGAACCCAGACATTTGTTTGATGGGGGCAGGAGTTCCCATGCAAGGCCAGTGACTGCCAGGGCTGGTGGCTATGAAATGACAAATATGCTAACATGATAACACAGTAACAACCACACTGTGTATGCCACACATATACTATAGGCATCTGGGATAGGCAATTATAACAGAGACAATGATTCTAATGCATCTTTCTCCTCTTGTGCCATAAGCACACAGCTCTGACTATTGTCTCACTGTGGTGTGGCCTTCTAGTCTCTTTGTGCCCAGGGAGCAGGGAAGGCTCCTCCTGGAACACCAGAGCTCCTGCCACCTCCTCCCTGAAGCCCTTCTTGGCTTCTCTGCACAGGAAACAGGGCAGTTTCCTCCTTGGTTCTATAATAGTTTGAAGTTGTCACTCATACCTGTGCACAGCTAATGGTGCCCTTGTCTCATCACCCTATAGCACTGAGGGTTCCCCAGGAGCAGGTTCCACGTCTTACAATCCTGTGACCCTCCACACTACCTGGCCCCAAGCATTGTGAACACTCAGTGCTTATGGAAGGGATGATTGGCCCCAGGTGACATCCTAAGTAATTCTACAATGATAAGGGCACAGAGGAGGTGTGTGATTTTCAGCTCTGGCTTTTATCAGAATCTCCTCAGGAGCTTTTCTGGGCCCTACCCCAGTCATTCTGAGGCTCGGGGCAGGTGCAGGTTGATGGAGAGCCACTGACCTAGATCAACTCTTTTTAAATCCCCACACTTTGGTGTGCAATGAGTCACATGCAGAGTGTGGCTCAGGAGCTCTGGGTGGTGCTAAGGCTTGGCCTCTGTAATAAGCCCCAGGAGCTGCTGTTGCTGGTCTGAGGACACTCTGAGGGGCATGACCCAAGGCCGGGGTTCTCAGCCCCTGCTGTATACTGGGAATCACCTGGTGGGTGACAGTTAAGACCCTGGATGCCTGAGATTTTTGACTCAATTCTTCTGAATCAGAAATCACAAGTTTCACTTCTAGCACCAGCATTGTACCTTTACGCCTTTCAAATATTAAATATTTCTAAAATCTTCTCCCTTTTTTACTTCTGTTTCCCTCCTCTCATGCCCTGATCTAGGCCCTCCTCATCTTGCACCAGCTCAACTGGTACTCTCACTCATCAGCACTGATGCCTAATCTGACCTTCGACGTCCTTCCCAAGGCCTCTGCAGAGGTGCTGAGGTGCCAAGGCACTGGTAAGGATTTTCCGTGAGGAATGGCTCTCAAACTTTCATGTATAACACAATAACCAGGAAGGCCTGTTCACAACGGCTGCTTGAGCCTCAACACAGAGTTTCTGTACCAGGAACTCTGTGCCAGGGGTGAAAATTTTCATTGCTAAAAAATTTCTAGAGGCTGAGGCTGCTGTTAATCAGAGGGCCACAATTTGACAACTGCTGCTTCAAGATTTCAGGTCACAGACCAGACAAGGAGAAGTCAGGACAGGCCCACCAGACAGGTTGTGTGGATGGCTCTCTGGCAGGGCACAATGCAGACCAGGAGCCAGAAGCTGTGTAGCAGCTGTGACAAGACCAGAAACACAACAGCACTTCAGCAGCAATGACAGTAGCAGTGAGAACAGGTCTCACTGTGACAAACGAGTCACTGGGCCCCCTTATACACCTACTCTCATTTGGTCCTTGCTGCCATTTTAACAGCCAAAAAAGTGAGACTTGGTGTTCCCACATTAATCTATGGTAGAGCTGGGACTCTTAGCGGAAGGTTTTCTGTCCCATGCAGAAGGAGGTGATGGGCAGCCTTATGTCTGAGTTGGGCAGACAGATATTAAATTTCAGCATCTCTTGCTTACTACCTGTGTCACCTGGGGCAGGTATCCCCTCTCTCTGCCTCAGTTTCCACACCTGAACCATGATAATGTTAACAATTTCCTCCTGGGTTTGTTGGGAGGAGTACATGGTGTGTGTGAGGAAGGCTCCAGTTCCAAAGACAGCCCCCATGAGCACTTTAGTCGGGGGTGGGGGTCCCTGCACCTCACCAGTCAGCCACACACCTGTTTGTCATCACTGCTGTGAAGAGGTCAAGGTCACCAGCCTTGACTATAGTCAGAAGAAGCACCTGAAAGGTTCCCAGGCACAACATCTTTCTCCTCCTATCCCTCTTAGCAGGTATGTTACCTGCCCCTCCCTGGGGAGGCAGAGGCCCACCCTGGGCTCAATTTTCTTGTTGTCTCTCCCAATAGGATTTCCTTCCACAAAGGAATAGCCTCAGCCCATAAAACACCCATCGGTGTCACAAGTCTACAATTCTCCTCCTCACCAAGGTCCCTGCAGCACCCTCTCCCAGCTCCACCCCAGTCCCGGCCCCCATCACCTCACCTGGGCCTTACCTGAGTGGGCACAACTCATGGAGGGGACACTCAGGCCTGGCTCTGGGGGGCTTCTGGCCAGATCTGTAATCAAATGTGAGGTTAGCACATGTAATCAGGATTTTCCAATAATTTGGGGATATCAGGGACAATGTAATACCTTGTTTGGGGTGTTTGTATGCTGAGAAATACTAGAGCAGAGACAATATTGACATGAAAAGGATCAAAACACCATAGGGTGTTTTACTTCCCTGAGCAAAAACACTGGGAAATACAGATCAAACAGCTCAGGGGTTGGCCTCCTGAGGCTTAGACAGATATCTGGGTCAAAAACCTGCTCTCATTGTTCCCCTTGAGCCAATAACAACCAAGTGCCTTCCTCCAGGGAGTGCTACAAAGCGCTGGCCTGGGTCATTTTCTGCTCCTTCTCATCTGAGGCTTCTCTTCTGCCTGGGCAGATTGGGAAGGAAGAAATGCACTTGGAGGATGTGGGACCACCCAGCTGGAGGCCAGGACTTCAAAGTCCTAAGTCTTTAGGTGGAGATAACCCATTCATCTGCCACCTGATGCCCTCGGCCACTTGTGGAAAAGCTTCCTTTGCCCTTCTAGGACTTCTTGGGTCTAATCTATTACCCAGGAAAGATCTAAAGTTCATGTCAGGCCAGCAGGGAGGAGCTGGATCTATACACAGCACCTAACAAGGTCCTCCTTTAGGAATTACACTTTGGCCCTAACTTGGATTTTCACAAAAATCTCACCATTTTCACGGTCCATTTTCACTTCTGAATTCTCCTCCAGCAAGGACATTTGCAATGTTATTGCTCAGCAAGAGATGGGATGAAGTGCAAGACCTAAGTGGACAGAAAGGGGACCAGTTAGGGCACCTTCTCACCCCCAGGCACCTTGCCCCAAGTCCCTTATGCTGAATATGCCACCAGCCTTGTTGTCTGCTTAGAAATGCTCACTGCATCTGGGCAGGCCTTGCAGGGTCAGACCCTTCTGTCCATCAATCCTTCCAAGCAGTGTTTTCCAAACTGTGGCTCACAAGTTAACACGTGGATCATGCCGTGATATCATATTTTAGGGATTTGTCATTTTATAAATATGAAAAATGGTATAGAAAAGTTCAAAGTGCATTGCTCTAGTCCTAGGGCTGGCAAACTGGTGGCTCACCAGCCAACTCTGACCTGCTGAATGTTGTTGTTGTTGTTGTTTTAATAAAGTTTTACTGGAACACGGCCATGCCCTTGTTGACATAGAATCCATGGCTACTTTGGGACTACAATAGATGAGTAAAGTAGTTGAAAGATCACTGGCCTAGCAAAGTCTAAAATACTTACTATCTGAACCTTCCCAAAAGAAGTTTGCTGACTCTCTGCAGCTGCGTAGTCTTTTCCTAATAAAAAGCATTTTCTTTCCAACCTCTGGCCATGAAAAACTGGACCTCCAAAGGTCCTGGGGTTATTCATGTGACTCATTTAATGGGAGGGAATGGAGGAGAGATATTTAGGATATATATAAATTTTTGCACACCCAAACTTCATAAACAGAGAGCTTTCTCCAGCATTGGGCCAGGTCAACACAGTGAAGGAAGTAGGGCAAGGATTCCCATTTTGTACATAGAAAATCTGATGGTAACAGGGGCGGGCATTTTGCATGTAAAGCCAATCCTTTGAGAATGGCTTAGAAGTGACACAAAGGGAACTAATAGGCTTTTGCAAAAACTAAGATGAGAAGAGCTTCAGGGCTGGGGCAGCAAGGACAGTGAGCAGGACAGGATATGTACCTGGTGGCTCTGGGCAGGTAGATCTGACAGGCTCTAAGACAAGAGATAACTTCTCTTTGGTTGTAAGTTGTTGGTTGTTTGGCTATATTCCCTGCATACACAAAGCACAGGTGCCTTCATAGTTTTGAGGTAAATGAAGGGACAAAGGCCACGTGTGGTAGCTCACACCTATCACTCTTACCAGATGAAGAGGGTCTGACTGCCTGTCACTGTCACCCTATATGCAGAGATGGAGACAGGTCCACCAGGCTTTATTTGTCAGAAGATGGGGATTCTGGAGACCAGTGAGAGTAGCCTCTCCACAACTGCTCTGATCTAGTTCCAACATTACAGTTTTATACATTTAAGTTCAAAGTGAAGACCATGTTAACCCTTATCTTAAACAATAATTGGCAGAATCCATGACCCATAGTAAACAATAATCAGTATAACTTATGACCCAAAACAATATTCTAATTCAAAAGCTAATCTCCTAAATCAATGCACCTAAATTACTCACGATAGGCATCTTTAGGATGGGAGCGAGACAGGGGGTGAAGGTCAAGCAGGACTTAAACCCACCAGACCAGCTGTGTCATGTCTGCCCTAGCCTAACAGACTCTGTAGGATAATATTTAAAAATAAACATATCCTACATCAAGCCCACAAAGTGAATTCAGTGTGAGTTTAAAGTGACTTGTTTTTCTTCCAGAGG
>CAUYPK010003553.1:0-19887 GCA_963574355.1 Loris lydekkerianus
TATGATCATGGGGCATCATACACTAGTTTCACAGACCGGTTGACACGTTTATATCACACTGGTTAACATAGCCTTCCTGGCAATTTCACAGTTATTGTGTTGAGACATTTACATTCCACATTTACTAAGTTTCACATATACCATTGTAAGTTACACCACAAGTGTATTCTTACCAATCCCCCTCCTTCCACCTACCTCCCCTCTCCCTCCCCTCCCTTTCCCCCTTGCCCCTATTCCTAGGTTGCAAATGGGTTACAAGCATTCATGTGAAAACCCTAAATTAGTTTCATAGTAGGGCTGAGTACATTGGATACTTTTTCTTCCATTCTTGGGATACTTTACTAAGAAGAATATGTTCCAGCTCCATCCATCCTCCAACACAAAGGAGGCAAAGTCTCCATCTTTCTTTAAGGCTGCATAATATTCCATGAATTGTGGTATATGTATACCATGGAATATTATACATTTACTTTTAAAGAAGACCAACATGTCTGCTTTTGTTTATTGCCTTCTGTTATATAGCTGATAACAGAGGAATTGCCTTTTCCTTGCCAGATCTTCTAGTATGATTTCTTCCTTCAGTCCTCCTTCTGATCTCAGGCAACATAAACATCACATCCCTGAGTAAACTTACTCGGACCTATCACCACTGGACATTAATTAATGCTCTAAAAAAAAAACCTTTTTAAAAATTTTTTTAGGTATTACAAGGTATAATAAAGCAAGATTTAAAAAAGATTTATGGTGAAATGTGAATTTTTTTGTTAAATTTACTTTTAAATTATATGTTTGAAATGAAAGTAATATAATTGCAGTCAATTTGTAATTCTTTTGGGGGATTAAGGAGGATGCAAACATAATTATATGCATGTATTTTTTATTTTTTTGATGTGAAGTTGACAATATAGGTAATATGTTTCAGGATAGCTATCAAATTTTAACATTTAAGTGTCAATATATTCTTGTGCGTAAAAATTTCCCAGAAAATGACATTTACATGTGTATATCTAAGATAAACCACATTCCAAAATTTAAAAAATAGATGCTTCACCATTTTTGGATGCAGAAATTATCTTTTATGGATGCAGAAATTATCACTCACATTTTAGATTTTGAAGAGATAAGTAAAATATGTTTTTTCTCTCAGAGCATAATAAAACTCAGATTATAAAAATAAATATAATTAAAATGAGAAACTTTATGTCACTTACTATTACCACTGTCAATTGTAGTTTCTATTGGTTGGTGAAACACATGAAATCTTAAAACTCCTAAATTGAAAATGGTGGTTGATATGAAGATTTCCATAAAGACTTCTGGACACTTTTGCTTATGAAGTCACTGTCACATTGGTGACAACTCTAAGATACGTAGACGTTTCTAAAGGATCCCTCTTCATCCAATTACTTGGATTTTTGTGTTGCCTTATTAATATTACTTTCCCTCAAAAAAAAAAAAGAGAAAAATTATTATATTATGAAGACTGTGGAATGTCAGAAATCTTCTCCAGTTTCAGGGCAGCTGCTATTCTGACCTTTCAAGGTAGAGAGCATATGTTTTATATCTAGCTTAACCTTTGCCTTATATGATAAAAGTGCAGCTAAATGAATAGTCTCTGGTGACCCAGGAACAATATCACTAATGAATCTTGTGAGTAATAAAATTTGAGGTTAAAAAAAGTTTTCCAACTAGAGCTTCTTCGGAGACAGTGTCCTTGGAGACAGGAGGTTGCAACAAAGAATAAAGGCCAGTAGGAGAATAGAAGTCTCTTTTTAAAGTAAAAACTGTAGCCCATTTTTACTGTCACAGGGCTTAAACTAAAATCTACCATGTAAAGGTACATAAAGAAGAACATTACACATTTACCAGTTAGTTGCGTAAAATACTTATTTTATTGGGAAATTTTAATTAGACAAGCAAAGTAAAAAAAAAATTGAAATCTTGTAGCCCATACTGATTATGTTATAGTGTACATACACTTTTAGACTTTTTAAAAACAAGTATATTACTTGCATATTTAAAGATGCTATTTAAAACTGAATATTAACATCACAACTTATACAATTGAATATATAGCATAAAATGTTCTTAAGCTTCTAAGCATATTCTAAATTAATATACATGAAACTATAATTAATTATACTAAATTATGTATAAATATATATGAAATTATATATGATAAATTATGATGATTTATTGTAACTGATTTCCTGTCACTGTCTTAATATTCCATCAGATTTTAAAATTTAATTTACTATAAATACATGTACATTTAAATAATCTAGCAATATATTTATATTTTTGTGACAGAGTCTCGCTATGTCACGCTTGGTAGAGTGCTGTGGTGTCACAGCTCATAGCAACCTCAAATTCTTGGGCTCAAGCAATTCTCTTGCCTTAGCCTCCTGAGTAGTTGGAACTGCAGGCACCTGCCACAACACCTGGCTATTTGTTTTTTGTTTGTCATTGTCATTGTTGTTTGGCAGGCCTGGCTGGGGTTGAACCTGCCAGTCTCAGTGTATGTGGCCGGCGCCCTACTCACTAAGCTATGGGTGCCGAGACAATAATCTAGCAATATTAAAAATTACTATTGAAATTGTCACCATTGTTTAATGCCAAAACAAATTAGTTTACTTTCATATTTTGCAATAAAAATATTCAAAGAAAACATTAAGTATGATAAAAGATTGTTATTAACTCTAAAAAAAACATAATAATTCAAATAAAAAAACTTCACACTCTTGTTAGACTGATTGCTAGAGTGTATTTTTTGGGTTGAATATGTTATTTTTTAAGGTTTATCTATTTTTTTTGCAATTTTTGACTGGCACTGGGTTTGAACCTGCGACCTCTGGTATGTGGGGCTGGTGCCCTATTTCTTTGAGCCACAGGCACCGCCCCCTAAGGTTTATCTATTTTTTAAATTTCACAACATTAAAGGGGTACATGGATCTGTTTCTGTTACATGGATCTCTTTTGGAATGATTGAGCCATGGCTGTAAGTGTGCTCATCACCTGAGTACTGTTCTTTGTACATATTAGGTAGGTTTTTGTCACCCATCTTCTCATTCCCATCCTTACTTGATTTCAAATGAATTTTACCTCCCTCTGTACACACGTGTGCTTATCAGTTAGTTCCAGTTTAATAGCAAATATATGTGGTTGTTTTTCCATTCTTGAGATACTTCACTTAGGAATGGTCTCCAGTTCCATCTAAATTGTTGCAAAAGGCACGAATTCATTCTTTTTTTTTTTTAATTTTTAGAATATTACAAAGGTACATATGTTTTGGTTACACGACTTGCTTTGGAACAGTTTGAGGCAAAGTTATGAGTGTGCCCCTCACCTAGACAGGGTGCATTGGACCCATTAGCGGTGAATTTATTCCTTGACTCCTGTCTCCTTCCACCTAATTTACCCTTTTATGGATGAGTAGTACTTTATGGGATAGATATAGCAATTCATGAGTTAATACACTCACAAAGGGATGGGCACTTGGGTTGATTCCCCATCTTTGCAATTGATAATTGTACTGTAATAAACACTCAAATGGAGGCATCTTTTTGATAAAATGAAAACTCTTGCTTCAGACAAATACCCAGTGGTGGGATTCCTGGATCAAATGGTAAGTCTGCTTTTACTTCTTTAAGGAATCTCCATACTGTTTTTCAGAGAGGCTGGCTAATTAGCAGTCCCACCAACAGTGATGAGTGCTCCATCCTCTATGCATCTGTACCAGCATCGATTGTTTTGGGGTTTTAAATAAAAGATATTCTATGGGGGTAAGGAGATATTTCAGTATGGTTTTAATTTGCATTCACCTGATGATTAGTGACTTTGAGCATTTTTTTTACGAGATTATTGGCCATTTTTCTATATTCTTTTGAAAAGCTTCCGTTCATATGTTTTTTTCCACTTTTTTAATTGGGTTGTTTGTTTTTTCTTTTCTGATTTGCTTGAGTCCTTTGTAGATTCTGGTTATTAACCCTTGTCAGACATGTAGCTTTTGAATATTTTCTCCTCTTTGTGTAGGTTGTCTATTTGCACTGTTGATTATTTCCTTAGCAGTGCAGAAGCTTTTTAATTTAATCAAATAACATTCATTTCTGTTGTTGCTGTAATTGCCTGTTATTGTCTTAGCCATAAATTCTTTGCCTAGTTCAATATCTAGAATAGCTTTTCTATATTTTCTTTTAGAAATCTTATGGTTTCATGCCTTTCATTTATATTTATTTTCCATCTTGAATTAAATGGCGAGAGATAGGGGTCCCATTCTTTTGCATATGGCTGTCTAATTTTTTCAGCATCATTTATTGAATAGAATTCTTTTCCCCAGTGTGCATTGCTATCTGCTTTGCTAAAGATCAGTTTGACTGTATATGGATGGTTTTATATGTGGACTCTCTGTTCTGTTCAATGGTCTGTGTCTCTTTGCATCAGTACAATGCTGGTTTGATTACTATAGTCTTGCAGTATAGTTTGAAGTCCAGTAAGGCAAAGACTCCAGAATTGGGCTCTTTTCTGGTTCCACACAAGGTGTACAAGTATATTTTCTAGATACGTGAAATATGACATTGGTATCTTGATGGAAGTTTTACTAAATCTGTAAGTCACCTTGAGTAGTATGGACATTTTAACAATGTTGATTACACCTGTTGATGAACACATGATAATTTTTTCTATTTTTTCATATCATCTGTAATTTCTTTCCTTAGTGTTTCATAGTTCTCTTTGTAGAGATCTTTCACCTCCTGGTTAAGTATATTTCTAGGTGTTTTAATTATTTATTTGTTATTTGTAGCTACTGTGAATGGTTGAGTCTTTAATTTGATTCTCATCTTGACAGCTATTGTTGTATAGGAATGTCACCAGTTTGGGTACATTCATTTTGTAACCTGAGACTTTGTTGAATTTATTCATCCCAAGAGTCTCTTTGGAGTCCTTGTGGTTTTCTAAATATAAAATCTTATCATCAGCAAAAAGTGATAGTTTTACTTCCTCTGTCCTGATTTAGATTCACTTTATTTCTTTTCTTTTCTGATTGCTCTGATGAGGACTTCTGGAGGCATGTTGAATAGAAATGGTGCTAGTGTATGATGCCTCATGATCATATCAATGTACACAGCTATGATTTAATAATAATAAAAAAAAAAGTTGGCAGCGCGCACCCTTGTCTGGTTCTACTTCTTAGTGGAAATTCTTTCACCTTTTCCCCAAAATTCTTTTCCCCAGTGTGCAAACACATGTGGTGTTTGTTTTTCCATTCTTTGATATGATGTTGGTTGTGGGCTTGTCATATTTGTTTTTTGTAACTTTGAGGTTTTCCTTTTATGCCTAGTTTATTGAGAGCTTTGATTATGAAAGCATGCTGAATTTTGTTGAATGCTTTTTCTGCATCATTGAACTGATGTATAGTCTTTGTTTTTGTGGAAAATCAAATTTATTGATTTACTTATGTTGAACCATACTTCCGTTCCTGGGAAGCCCACTTGGCCCTGGTGGATTTTTTTTTTCTTGTGATGTGGTACTGAATTTGGTTTGCTCATATTTTATTGAGGATTTTTGTGTCTCAGCTCAAAAAAGATATTGGCTGGTGGTTTTGTTGTTGTTGTTCTTGTTGTGTGCTTTCCTGGCTTTGGTATCAGGTAATATGGCTTTATAGAGTGAATTGGGAAGGTTTCCCTACTTCTTGATGTTATGGAATAATTTCTGCAATATGGTTACCAGTTCTTCTTTGGAGGTCTGGTAAAATTTGGCTGTGAATCTTTATGTCCTCAGGCTTCTTTTTTGTTGAAATATTTTTTATTACTGCCCCAATATCACTTTTTGTTATGTTATGGTCATTTAAGAAGTTCTATTTCTTCCTTGTTGAGTGTTGGGAGGTTGTGTGTTTCCAGGAATTTGTCTATTTCCTATATCTCTCTGAGTTTATACACATGCAGAGATTTTCATAGTATTTACAGATGACATTTCTGTGGTATCAGTTGCAATATCTCCTTTTTCATTTTTGGTTGAGCTTATTTCATCTTTTTCTCTTGTATTGCTGGTTAATTTAGCAAGAGAGCTATCAATTTTGTTATCTTTTCAAGAACAACCTTTTTGTACTTTTTTTTTTTTTTTTTTTTTTTTTTTTAGTTTGTTTTCCATTCGTTTAGTTCTTCTCTGACCTTAGTTATTTCTTCTTTTCTGCTGGTTTGGGTTTGGTTTGCTCTTCCTTTTCTAGTTCCTTGAGATATGTCATTAGATTATTAACTTGTGAGCTTTATGTCTTTTTATTTTAGTTTATTTATTTATTTATTTATTTATTTATTTATTTATTTTTGAGTCAGAGTCTCAAGCCGTCACACTGGGTAGTGTGCTGTGGCGTCACAGCTCACAGCGACCTCAACCTCCTGGGCTTAAGCTATTCTCTTGCCTCAGCCTCCCAAGTAGCAAGGACTGTAGGCACCTGCCACAATGCCTGGCTATTTTTTGGTGTAGTTGTCATTTTTGTTTGGCAGTCCCAGGCTAGATTCAAACCCTCCAGCTCTGGTGTATGTGGCTGGCACCCTTGCTGCTGACCTACAGGCGCCACGCTGCTTTATGTCTTTTTCATGTAGCGTTTAAGGCAATGAATATTCCCCCGAGGAATATTTTTGCTGAGTCCCATAAATTTTGGTAGCTTTTGTTGCCTTTGTTGTTCAGTTAAGGAACCTTTTGATTTTGACCCAATAATGGTTCAGCAACAGGTGTTTGTTTTTTTTCCGTGAGTTTGTGTAGGTGTGAATGTTTCTTTTGTGGTTTATTTCTGGTTTTATTCTACTGTGTACTGAGGATATACTTGGTATGATTTCTATTTTATTGAATTTGTTGAGACATGTTTGTGGCCCAAGATATGATCAATTTTGGAGAATATATGAAGTGATGCTGAGAAGAATGTGTATCCAGTAGTTTGGGGTAGAATGTTCCATAAATGTCTGATAGGTCCATTTGATTTAGAGTCCTCCTTACGTCCATTATTTATTTATTTTCTGCTTTGTTGTTGTGCTTGCCGATAGAGTCTTCTTCATGAATTCTTTTCTTAGGCTGATAAGATTCAGAGTTTTTCCTACACTTTCTTCTAGAGTTTTATTGTTTTGTGTCTTAGATTTAAATTTCTTATTCATTGTGAGTTAATTTTTGTAAGTGGTGAGAGGTATAAGTAAAGTTTCAGTCTTTTACACATGACTAAACAATTCTCCCAGAACCATTTATTGAATAGGGATTCTTTTTCCCCAGTGTATGATTTTGTTTGCTTTATCAAAGGTGAGATGGAAATATGAGACTGGTTTCATCTCTAGGTTTTCTGTTCAGTTTCACCGATCTTTGTCACTGTTTTATGCCAGTTCTGTGCTGTTTTAATCACTTATAGTATAACCTGAAGTCTGGTAATGTGATGTCTACACGTTTGTTCTTATTTTGTGGAATTACATTGGTTATTTGTTTCATTTTTCTGGTCCCATACAAAATGAAGGAGTATTTTTTCAAGTTCTTCGAAGTTTGACATTGGTATTTTGATGAGGATTACCTCGGCATAGCCATTTTGGAAGATAGTTTTGCATTTTCTTAACAAAAATAAACATAGTCTTACCTCACTAACCTGTAGTCAAACTCCCAGGTAATTACCCAAATGAGTTTAAAATTTAAGTTTAAAAATTAATTCTCACAAAAGCCTGCCTGTGAATTTTATAACAGCGTTATTAAAAATTGCCAAAGATTGGAGGCAATAAATATGTCATTCAATAGGGGAATGAATAAACAAACTGTAATGCATCTGTATGGGAATGAAAACCTATGAGATGTCATAGAGGACAATAAACTGCATATTGCTAAGTGAAATAAGCAATTTTGAAGTGCTAGATACTGCACAATTCCAACTCTGACATTCTGAAAAAGGTAAAACTATACAGACTATTAAAAGATTAATGGCTGCCAGGAGTTGGGAGGATGAGACAGTTGTGCACAATTGGGCCTGAAACATTTTTCATACAAAAGACCCAGGGAGCTATCAAAGACTACCAGTTTGCATCAGTAGGAGTTTCAAACAAACTTGAAAAGTCTCATTGGCCCCAAATAGTCAAATATGAGCATCAATAAGGATGATAGCTGCAATGTACTGAAACATATCAAATGTGTGTATTTACATGACTTCATAATGATAACTTAAGAAAAATAAATGAATTGCTCACTACTGGCAGGATTTAATGAACTGACTGTATTGATTTTTAAATTTCTAACTTAAAAAATTAGAAGTTTGCTGTATCATAGTATGAATTATAAGGGAAAGTAACAGATAAGAGATACATAATCTTCTTAGTAAAGTATCCCAAGAATGGAAGAAAAAGTATCCAATGTACTCACCCCTACGATGAGTCTATTTTCAATATAGCTATAGAAGTGATGCTGCAATCATGGGATTGGGCTATGTTGTGCCTCTTCTCAAAATCCCCCATGGATCCCCATTCTACTCAGAGCAAATGCCAAAGAACTAACAGGGATAGCCAGGCCTATTACTGTTCTCCCATACCTTTGAGAAGATGGAAGATCAGAGAAGGTGAATACACAAGGTCACACAGCTAGTGAGGGGCCTGTATGCACACTCAGGTCTTTGTGGCTAGGACCTAGACTCCTTAACACTGTGCTATACTGCCACCTGTTACAGTTCAGTAAGCCAAGACCGAGAAAGGTGAAAAGGCCCCCCAAACTTGTGCAGCTAGAAAGTAGCATGGAGTACTTCAACTTGCCATTAAAGGATCCCTCACCCAGCATTTCTGCTGCAACAACACCCTGCCTCATATCACTTGGAAAACCAGGAATGTTTAAACTTCAGCTCTTGTCATAAAAGCACCTTCTCATCTTGTGGCTCTTCCCCCTTTAGGACTGAAGAAGTCTGGCTGGTGTCTTTAAAAAAGAAACTTTTTAAGATAAAAAATTTCTTTTGGAAAAGGCAACATGTTTGATCACCAAAAGAAAAAAAGACTTTTATTCACACAGAAAAAGTTAACCTGTTTAAAATATTAATATAGTGTTTATATACTGCCTTTCTTCCAGGAACTGAGAGTTTAACACATCTCATTAATTCTTAGACTATTTCTGAGAGAGAAAAGAATAAGCATCATTATCTGTTTTTTAATATGAGGAAACTGAAGCATAGAACCAACTGCAGAGTTACAAAATAGAGTAAATTTGCATTCCAAGCCTATTGTGAAAGACATGCTTATTAACTCAAGTTGTAGCTGGTGCGTTCTTTGAATGTGGATCACTTCTGGGCAGGACGTTGGCGTTTGTGGAATTGAGATGCCTTGAGAGGCTCAGGGTGTGATAGATTTAATCAGGGAAGCCTGTGATTTATAGCATTTTTCTTGAAGTGAAAACTTGTAAAAAGTGATTTTCAAATCTGAAAATGTATCAGAATCATCAGGATTTACCTCCAAAACTTTCTGATTCAGCAGATCTAGACTGTGGCTGAGATTCTGCATTTCCCCTAACTCTCCAGGTGATGGTGGTGCTGTGGATTCATGAACACACTCCCAGAATCATCCATCTAGAGCAGCCTGCCCTCCTGCCATCACACAGACCCTGCCATTAAAGCTGTTCACGTTTGAATCCTGGCCCTGCCACCTACTAGCTATATGAACAGTGATAAATATAGGTGGTTCTCCTGTATTTAAATTTTTTCTTTTGAAAAGATGAAACTTATGATAATAATTTTACTCAGTGTGTGGCAGATAGAAAGTGCTCAATAATTGTTAGCTACCCTCGTATTTTGTCATGACTCAAGCTCCATGCTCGGCAATCTTCCTAGATGCTACAGAAGCTCTCACTAACAAGGTATCATAAATTAGGAAATATGTATCTCTTCCAAGAAGTTGGGCAGTCCCTAGGGAAATTAGCGTCATGCAGAAAACTTAATTATGGGAATGATCATAAAACCTGTAGGGCCTAAGACTTTGATCAACAAGGAATATTGCTTTAGGATATGAACTCACAAGACTTCCTTTAAAAGTTCTATTAGCAAGGGTATGGCCCCTGACTTTGATATATTTCCAGAAAGTTAAGTACTGTAACAAATTATCCCATTTTAATGATGCTGGTGAAGATAACTATGTTTGATGGAGGTATATTCGGTGATACTTAGTCTGAATTTTAATGAAAGACATTTTCCTCAATTCCTAGGTTGCATTTGTTCCCCACCCAGAAGGAGGCTGTCTATGTGCTGAATGATAACGATATCAGAAAATTTCTACCTGCATTTTCACAATTCTCCTGGAGAAATGGAGGATTTGTTCCCTGTGTTTAAATTAAATCACTTAAAATCTTCATTGCTTGCCCTCTTCAAAGGAATATGGAGGGTATGGGGGGGTATTATTTAAATAATTTATGCTAAACATTCATTTCAAGTAGTTAATAGACCTCATGTTTTCTCTGGCACTTCATGAATGTGAACAGGTAATACCATGGATTAAAAAAAAAAAAAAAAGCTTGTCAGACAGTGCCAGCTCAACATCTCACAAATGCCTAATCCTGCATCCCTTCCCACCTCCCTTCCTCCCCAGCCTACAGGGATGAGTGTACATTCCTTCCCAGATCACCTCCACAGAGCAGCAATTTTGGGTTTTAGTAACCTGCACACAACTCAAATTCCCAAAGGAAAGTGATCAGTGTTTTTCAACCTTTTTTAATCTCATAGCACACTTGAACCTATAGTTAAATTTCTACGCCATGCTTGAATTATGTTGATCAAAAAAAGGGGGGTGATAAAAAAGAATATACTTACTATGCTTTGATCTTCTTTCAAAAATAATTTAATTAATAGTCTTTAAATTTTTTCATGGCACACCAGTGGGCTGCAGCACAACGGTTGAAAATCACTAGAAGTTTGTTGGTCCTAAATTATGATACATAGAGCTAGTACAGTGGCCCCTAACAAAAACACCTCCATGCATTCATCCCATTGGTGGTCCTCCCAAGTTGAATCCAGGCCAGCTTTAAAATCCACAGAATTCAGCAGAAATGATACTGTGCCCATTTTGTGCCTATCTTCAAGAAGTGTAGTACCAGTTCAACATCTCACAAATGTCCTCTGCATTTACACTCTGAGGGAAGCCAACCACCATGTAAAATCTGACCATTCTAAAAGCCAGGCTGTGTCAGGTCCAACATAGTCATGCAGACAGGCATATGTACAAGAAAACTGAACCTCAAGCAGGGGCCCAGTCACACTCCCAGTCCACAGCTGGTGCCAACTTTTCTGCCATGTGGCTGAGGTGTTTTAGAAATGGATCCTCCAGGCTCTGGTAAGCTACACAGGCTGATGTGATTTGGAAGCAAATATATAAAATAGCATTGTTTTAATCTACTGAGTTTGGTTGTGGCTTAATTTCCTGAAGTAGCAACACATAACTGGAAGAGCTAACTTGGACAATAGCCCACTACCATTCAGCTTACGTGTAAAAGTTCATCTTGTACAACCCTAACCAGCCCCTGGTGACTTCCTGGTGCTTGGTAGAACATATGGATTCCAAATAAGCAATTACATGTATGTTATTTGATACTAGTTGCTACTCGTTTTATTTTACTGTTTTGTTTGTACTTTTTTTGGTTTGATTTTTATATCAAGGAAGAAGAGGAAATTTTCTTTTTTGATTCTTATTCTGACAGACTGATAATCTAAGCCTGACATTTAATTACTTCTATTGTAAAAGCATCAGAAAAAAATAAAACAATGGAGATGATGTAACTGATCAGATTGTTTCAAGTGTATTTAAATCTGTGTGTACCTCAATGCAATTGGTGGCATGGTGGCTAATGATAAAAGATAGACTGCAAATTGCCACCATTCATTCCCAGCCTTAAGTTACCTTGGCAGCAGTATACATTTCTGTGGGGGTGAGGAGGGAGGGGGGCGACAGCTGTGCACAGTCAAAATTTTAAACTTTCATGTTAATGCCATTCACTGTTATATTGGTCTTTCCAAAATGTGAGCATGCACACAAAATCCAAGTATATCAATGTGCAAGTTGTCACTACATGAACCTTTTGTAAGATCTAATTTTGTCCTATTTAAACCCTGTATAAAAACTCACTGATATCCAGTTGTAATAGCCAATGACTTCTTTTAAAGGGGTTTGAATTCTCTATGGAGATTTTCCTCTGGATTTCCTCTAAATTTTACTTCTCCCCAGAGAATGGCAGTTGGTTGCATCAATTGTTTGCTAATCTAGAGAGACTAGAATATGTATTAAGGCTATGTGTTTACTTTTGCAACAATGGGGCTTTCCAAAACTTCTGCAGACACATATTTTAACCTTATGAAATATTTCCTGGGAATTGAATACAGAGAGACATATGCCTATACAGGAAATGATTTGTACTGTTTGTATAGCACATTTGCCTTCTGCTGCCTACAGGGAGACAGGAGGGAAAGCATACCAGGAAGAGAATTGTTCTGAGATTGCAGTTAATTCCATGGCTTCCTATGCACGTTACTGCATGTTGGAAGCTCAGTTTTCTCATTGGCAAAAAAAGAATATAAATGTCTCCCCACAAATGAAGCAAGATAAATGAAATGTTTGGGAAATTACATTGACAAACTACAAAAACAAAGAACTATCATGATATTATTACTATTTTTATAATTTTCATTGCCTCTACTTATTAAGAACAACTACCATTGTTCATTATTTCTTTTGCACTCTTTGAACAATTTTTATCTTTGTGGTGATAGTAGTTGTATAATCTTGAATAAGTTAATTTTTTCTCCCTAAGGAAGGAAAAATTAGGCTCTCTTGTCTCCTAACCCAGTATGAAGGAGTTACTGATGCTAATCCAAAGGATTACATGAAACAACCTTGGGGTGTATTGCTGATGCTTTTAGCCCACTAAAAGAACCAATGAGAACCAATGCTGAGTGTTTCCCCCAGGGTTCCACCATCACAGAGATTCTCCCACTTTTTCATTCTTTTTGCATCTATCCCCATCAGAGCAGAGCAGCTGCTGTTGGTGCCCTGCCCACCCCAAGTCCCCTCAGCACAGCTCTGAGTTGACCTGCCAGCACAATGGACAATACTTAGAAAGCTATACATCTCCTCCTCCTCTCTTTCTACCTGGTCACCTGAAGACTTTCTTTGATGCCCCAGGAGTTCAACCAGCCCCTGGGAAAAACCTCAACCAATGATAGACAGAAGTCAGTGGATAAGTATCCCAGTTTCTCACTTAAGGCACTTCTAACGTGTCTTGCAGAAGATTCTTCACATGGTTTTCAGGAAAATTGAGACCCACCTGTCTGTGGCAGCAACCCACTCACTGACATTCCCTTTAATGGGACTTGCCCCCACTCCCTATCTCACCTTTCCCATTCTTTCACTTGAGCTTCCTGGTTTACTTCCCAAATAAATGAGTCAGAGACCTTGGCTCAAGGTCTGCCCAGAGGAGATCTCAACTAGGACACCATATAAGTCTGGGAGGATGCACCTGACTTGGTGAGCCAATCATTAGCCCTTGTCCTGATTCCACAACAGGCCTGGAATTTTCAGATTTATAGTGACAGTAATTGTATCAGCTACATCTCCGAACACATACTCTCTTTATTTCCTATATTCTGCAAATAGTAGAAATGTTTTCATATACACCAAAAAATGGACAAATGTCTGCTTCTCAGTATTTCCTTTATCAACAGAAGGAAGTACACCTGGCTTTGTATTCCTCTGGCATATAAATATATTACAAAAACTTAAACTTCATCTTTATCTCTAGTACGTGGTTCTCAAAATCTCTTATGAGGTTTCATAATCCCTGTGCATCCTGGTCCACATGAGATTTCTGGGCCTTTTTGATCTGATGTTAGATTCAACAAGCAGACCCACTTGGTTCTACTAATCCAAAGACTAGAAAGACAGATGAGACAGTGTCATTGGCTCTCAGCTTGACCAAAGTTTAGTTAAGAAGACAATTGTTTGCATACATTAGTCTGATTTAGGATGAATTCTGGCCAATGCCATAATGAAAATATAAAAGGCAGGATACTACCAGGAAAAAGGATTTGTTTCCAGTAAGGGGATCAGGAAAAACTTGAACATTTACCCATTTACAAACATCACTCAAAAATAGACAATAGGCCAGAAAAAGCATAACACTAATCCAAAAACGTGCAAAAATTGCTTTTAGCCTTAGAACCAATCTGTAGCTGCAAGAGTGTTTACACGAGTGACATAGTTTGTTGTAGATTTACAGGGAACTCCTCTAGGGAACTGTGCCAAGCAATTACCCAAGTATGTCCCTGATTCAGTGCAAGGTCAGGGCCAGTTCAAGTAGGGAAGATGGACCTGTACTTGACAAAATGTTGAGACTGGCAGGACAGGGAGTCAGCCCATGAGATTTGCCCTCAGGGTCATACCCCAGGTCTTTTCTTCATGCTTGAGGAGAAGTAGCTTTTGATTGCAGCTTTTGGTGTAGTAATGTTTTCTCTTTTTTAATAGCTATGGCTTAAAAACAAGGAAGGTGTCAGGAGCTGGTTACACATAATGCTTTGGAAACCCTTATATTGTACAGCTCTATCCAAATATCATAAGTAAGCATTATTATTAATAATAATAATAATAATGTATTTTGATCATTTGTGAACTTCTTATGTCTAATCCTAGTATATAACATTACAGTCAGTATCGATGTGAGAGTTAGATGGCTTTGGAGGCAAGGAAAAGAAATTCTACCCAAATTAAACAATAAGGCTATTTACTGGCTCACCAATCTGAAAATTCTAGAGATAGGGTAGACGAATCAAAACCAAACTCTGTTTCTTAGTGATTTTCTTGACTCTCTCTTCATCTCTATGTTAGCTTTATCCATGAGCTGGTAGTGAAAAGGCTGCCATAGCTGTGCCATGACAGTGTCCCTGGCCAAAAGAAGTCATCTTTTCCAATGGCTTTTGCTTTTCCCAAAGCTCCCTGCAACCATTTGCTCCTGTCTCCTTTATCTGTACTGAGTCACATTCTCTTTCCTGAGCCAATTCTTTTGTCCAGCAATGGTTGGTTGACCTCAGCTTGAGTTCCTACAACAGTTTCTATCAAAGAGAAAGGAAACAAATCAGACCCATCCTGAAGCTGAGGACAGGATCCCTTCCCTGGAAGCATTTGTGGTTGTACAGGAGAAATGTAAATACCTAGGGATAAATCAAGCAGGAAGGAGTGAATGTTTCTGAGTAGGGAACAAACTACCTCCCCTACATTTGTGAAGATTAGATAGCTTAGGACAGGTAGAGCACTTGAACAATGCCTGCAGTAAGAAAAAAATGCTTAATGTTCTTATGTTGGGGCTAAAATTTACTAATTTTGCTTTAATAAGTAAATAAACACTAGAAATTTGGGCAAAGAAAAACTGGTATTGAACTAACAGAAGTTATAGTCTTATTTTGTAGATTTCTTTTTACTTGACTTAAGATGATGCATTACATATTTTACAGTTGGATTTTGGTCAATCAATATGTTTTAGTATCTATACCATAAAAGACACAATTTAAAATGCCACATGAGACATGAAGCTTTATTCTAGGAGCTTGGAAACTAACATATAATATTTATACCATATCAGTGTACAATAAAAACACTCAAAGAATATCAACATTCAGTAATAAGTTAAATACTGATACTTGTACTTAATATAAACATATATACACAATACATTTAAATAAGAATAGAAATACTAAATAAGCAGTTCAGTACAGCAGTGTTTAAGAGTCGAATCATTGGCACCATGTAAAATAGGGTTGATGAATCCTTGCTATGGAGTTAGTATCCAAGTGACATTGAAAAATGTATTAATCATTCCGCTTTAGTCTCTGCACTTGTAAAATGTATCTATCTCATTGGGATGTTTTAAGGGTTAGATTAAGTGAGCTGTTGCAAATAATTGCTGTAACTGCATCTGCAACCACAAAAGGTTGCCTAGTCTTAGAATCACCATCATCAGTATGATTCAATTTTATAAATGTGATCTCAGTCTTTAAGGAAGTGGAAGATATGGAAAAGTAAGAAGGAAAAGAGATAGTTGACCACATAACCACAGATCACACTTTGGAACTCAGCAAACAGCACAAACAGGGGTAGAGGAAGACACTCAGTAGGAACATATTTACACAGCATGATCTCACTAAATCCTTCTATTCATCAAGTAAGTAGCCATTATCTCCACTTACCCCCCTTCTCCAACCCACTTTATATATGCCTTCTTTTTAACAAAGAGGGAAACTGAGATTCTGGTTACATACTTCGCAATCATTTTCATGATGATGGACTATGTTACAGGAGGCAAGAGCCTTGCTCTTATTGGTGATTGAAATTCAAGACAGGAGCATGGTGCCTAGTGTATTAAAGATTCCTCATGTATAACTGTTGAATGGGTGATGCTGGAGTAAAAATAAAGTTAATATAATGATTTGCTTATAGTTTGACTAGTGAACAACAGGGGTGGGACTAGGTAAGAACTTGGATCACCTAATTCCAGATCCTTTTTTGTCTCCTATGATACCCAACTCCTTGCTCATAAACAAATTAATTATGAAAAAGAAGAGCCATAAAGAGCATCTCTGGAGATGCAATTTCCCTAAGCTCGAGTGAACCCATAAGGAACTAACCCACTGTATGCTAAGATCAGCACAATGTGTGGAGGACACAGGTCCAGTTAAAGCCTCAGTTTATCCTCTTTCACAGCTGTGACCTTAGACAAGTTCCTTAAACTTTTCTGTATCTCATTTCCTTTGTGTAGAAAAAAGGTACAAAATGATTGCCTTTATGTCATAGGGTTGCAAAGATTCAGTGCAGCACCACATGGCAGATCTTTCAGAACACTGCTGTTTTTATTTTGCACCCTCTCTTGCCCCTAGTGTTTGCTTTTCCAGCATTAAAAGCTATGCATCTGCAAAGGGACAGCAGGGACCACTGCTTAACTAAAACCCCTGCAGGAAAGCACTCACCTGCCTCCTCACACACGTGATTCAAACTAGAGAAATAGCTAGTATTCAACTTCTATGAGTTTGCTATCTGGAACTGGCCTGAGTATCAGAGCCCACATAATTTGCAGGGCCAAATGCAAAAGGAAAATATGGGACTTCTTATTACAAACCTATTAAAAATTTCAAGACAGCAACAATATAGCCTTAAACCTAGTATGGACCTCCTCTGAGCACATGCCCTGTTTACACACCCCTAAAGCCAGGCCTGCTAATACTATAAACACCCTACACCCCTCCTTCCCATGTTCCTTTAGTGTGGATACACACATAATGTATATAAAGGAGACTATCCTACTGTAACTTATATAGCCTATGTAGTCATCCCTTTGTGACTTTTGCTCCAAATGACTGACATGAGTTGTTTCTCTTTCCTCACATCTTTGCATTAAACTTTCTTTGCATTCTGAAATCCACTCCTCATATAGCCCATATGACCATATGAGTGATGCTTAACTTCTCTTTACCTCTATTTTATTAACTAAAAATTGAGGGAAATGATAAAAGCAACCTTATAGATCTGTTGATTAAATGAGCTAATCATTTGAAAGTTTATGAACAGTATCTAATACAGTAGTTCTGAACACTGGCTGTCCATTCAAATCTCCTGGGAACTGTTTAAAAGTTCCATTGCCTGGACCCCACTCATGACCAACTGAATCAAAGAATTTAGGGGTAAGGTCATCACACTGATAATTTTTTTTAAAGCTCCCCAGGAGATTCAAATGAGCAGGAGGGATGGGAACCACTAGTCTTATGCTCAATACATATTGGCTAGTTATCACACAGTTTAGATAAACAAAGAAGTAAAATGTTCTATATTTCAGTTCTTCTGGATTTGGCTTCTTTCTCCCACTTCTATCTGCTTTGATCCAGCATGTATTTGAAACCAATAAAAATCAAAATCAAAGATGTCTTAAGGTGTTCCCACTGAGACAATGTTCCTTTGACATCAGGAGGAGGTGTGTTCCAAAAAGCTCAGCACCCTGGGGCTCTTAGGGAGCAGAGAGGACTTCAGTCAGGTCACCAAAGATCCCTAAATAATGCAAAGCAAAGAGGCAAGGCATTGAAGGGAATGTTAAGTTCTTAAGCTTATATTTCTCTGTCAGAGTAGATAATCATCTTTCTGAAAATGTTCTTTAGTCATATTTATGATGGTGACACATTTATTATGAATACAGTCGGTCATTGGCAATATGACCTGACAAATATTGAATGTACTAGGCTACATTTAATTTCAAGGTAACTCAAATCATGCCTGTTTCTTAGCAATCAGAAAGGATTTGGATCACACAAAGCTGAAAATAGTGGGACTGACTTGTCCTGCACAATCAATCCACCAACCAGGGCCAGAATGGGGTTGAGATAGAATCTGGAGGAGTGGGGAATCAAGCCAATTTGGCCTCAAGATGAAGAGGACCTCAATTTCAGGATGAGATTCAGGGACAAGTTTTGGGAAGGAAGCTGGGAACAACAAACAGGTTCCTAACTGACTTCCACTATCGACTTCCTCGAGCTAAGTCAGGAACAAGGGGTACAGACCCAAGGCAATGAGGAATCAATACAAAATACAACTTAGGGAGACTCTCAGAGGCCCATGTCCCCACATCCAATTGTTGCATGCCTGCTACATTTGCTCAGATGTGGGTCTAAGAGAAAGAAGGAGATCTTACCCAGAAGCTATTTCTTTTCTATTTGGCTCCCCAATTCCTGAACATCCAAGAAGGAAATGCCAAGAGGTATTACCAGATAGCATAGGTTTTGATGGCAAAAGAAGCATTATAGTCAGTGCAGTGTTTTTAATGACTTTTGTAGCCATTGTGGTTAGCTGAGTAGGTTAAGAGAGCCATTGAAGTTAACTGAGTAGGTTAAGAGAAAAAAAATTTTTTTATTAAATCATAACTGTGTCCATTAATGCAATCATGGGGTACCATGCACTGGTTTTCTACACAATTTGAAATATTGTCATCACATTGGTTAACATAGCCTTACTGGCATTTTCTTAGTTATTGTGTTAAGTCATTTATATTCTACATTTAGTAAGTTTCACATGTACCCTTATATTGTATGGAATCAGAAAAAAACATACAAAACAAAGTATTACTTTTTCGAGATCTTTAAAGTATGACAGTGGATCTTTAATAGGGATTGCATTAAAATTGTATATTGCTTTGGGCAATATGGACATTTTAACAATGTTGATTCTTCCCAGCCATGAGCGTAGTATGTTTTTCCATTTGTTAACATCTTCAGCTATTTCTTTTCTTAGAGTTTCATACTTTTCTTTCTAGAGATTTTTCACGTCCTTTGTTAGGTAAACTCCCAAATATTTCATCTTGTTTGGCACTACTGTGAATGGAAGAGTCCTTGACTGGTTTTTTAACATGACTGTTGTTGGTGTACAAAAAGGCTACAGATTTATGAGTGTTGACTTTGTAACCTGAGATGCTGTTGTATTCCTTGATCACTTGTAAGAGTTTTGTAGTAGAAGCCCTGGTGTTTTTGAGATATACAATCATATCATCTGCAAAGAGTGAAAGTTTGATCTCTTCTGACCCTTGACCATGTGGATACCCTTGCCTATCATTTTCATCTTATAATTATTTTAATGTTTTTTAAAAAAATCATTGAATATAACAATATCCCAAATAAAATAGTATCGTAACCCAACTGAAATGCTGGCTCATATGGTCCAGAGAGTTTAACAAACACTGCTCAGGGGTGGAGACAAGATGGCGGACTGAAGCCAGCTTTCCACAGAGGCTCCCGTCCAGAAGGAGAGTTAAAGGATGGAAATTTAGTAAGTAACCTGGAGGATTCGAGCTATACCAGGAGAGAAGGTTGGAGATCGCACATCAACACCA